>CAUHTR010007750.1:0-67500 GCA_959609185.1 Schmidtea polychroa
NTTGAAGATACTATAGGTGGAAAATAATTGCGATATGATTATTTTCAATATCATCACTATTGCGTATATACCTGAACATCCTGCTACAAAAATGCCAAAGCTTGTAAATCTACCCCAGATTTTCCGTATTACATTTGATGCAGCTTGTTTTTAATGTTCTGGTCCAAATAATAAGTTATAGTCAGGTTTTCCATCATATGATTGATAAATTCTTGTTATTATCTCTGTCACTCCCCCGATCTCTGATTTGGGGAAATACAATTGCTCTCCGAGCTTCTTCAATATCTTCCGGAGTATATACTCCGCCTTTTGACATCTCGTTTAATGGTTGAAACTCCATTTTAGTTTCTAACTTTGTATCTTGAAGCACTTCAACTGGTTTTGAAGGCGGCTTTCTGTCTGGCAACGAAATCCAAATATTGTTAATTTTGTATAATGGTGACATTGCAGGATTGCAAATTGCTGTTAAAGGTGAGGTATCCTCCTTTAATAACTGATGTGATACTGGCATCAGGAATCTTAATTTTCCTTTATATTTCACCGGAAGCTCCAAAGTACATCGATCATATTTGGTGATTTCCACCTCTATTGCTTTACATTGATAGCTATAAATTGTTTCACCCAAAATTCTACCAAATGTTCCTTCCTCTGTCAACATTGGCATTATTAAATCAGGATTAGCTATAGATATTGCTAATCTGTTCCGTATTATTTCCCGATTTAAACGACAGTCGTTCAGGATCACTTCCTGATACACATCTAATAGTTGTTTCTGCAGATCATGATACAAAAAATCAATCTTATTATTGATATACTTGGCTATTTTAATATCTGATAGATGTAATGATTCTGCTGCTGGAACATATTTGTATGCTAAGTATATGCGCTTGTAGTTGGTTTCAAATATTGGTACACCACATTTTGTCTGATTCTTTCTGACTAAACGAATTGCATCTGTTGGGTCCTTGGGGACTAATACTACTGCTGTACTTTTCTCCGGTACCACTTCCTTTTTCGTTTTGTGAGCTATCTTGTCTCCCCAACCACTTTGTTGTGCTTCCTGAGACGTAAAGCTTTTCCCATCTAGCCTTGAAAATACTACCTTTTTCAGGTATCCTAAATCACAAAAATCTCTCATCGATTGGTACGTTAGTACTGCCAGACTAGTTTTACAATAGCCAAATTTCACATTGCATTCTGGATGAGACATCATTTTTCCCGTGGATACTTCAAAAGTTCCTTCGTACTCGATCAGCTCTACTGTGTAGTCCTCAACTGTTACCACATAGCTTATTACATTAGAACCTCTTACTTTCTTTCTGCCATGACAAGAACCATCATCTGCTATTGGTCCTCCCCGGGTAATAGTTATACCCAACTTTTTCCCTTCTTCCGCGGTAATTGTTACCTCATGATCTATTTTAACTGTTTTTGACCGAAAAGCATTTACACAATCCTCTGGTGGGATTATTAAAGGTATGGGAATGAGTTTAGCTCCTAAAAATGCTAAAAAAACTAATCGATCCACAGTAATATTCAAACATCGCTCTCTGTACTCGACATTCCCTCACTCTGGTTCTGTAAAACTCTGTTTGCTGATAAACATAATATTCCACGTCTTCCCTTTTTGCAACTTTATCTGGATATGATTCTTTGCATTCCACTGTGTCTACTAATGAGTAGATTCGCGATAGTATTGGTTCGCTACAATCATATGCCGTACGGGAACTTGTCTGTCGCAATATTCCCATCATTACCAACAACATCATCATCCAACTAGTAAAACCACCTGTTCCCCATGGATTACTTGAAATATTTTCTGTCAACAATTCTTCATTTAACTCATATTTTCCTTTCGCTTCCTTTATATCCAAAACTTGTGCTCAGCCATCCATGTTCCGAAATTCACTTCGATGATATCAGTTAACGTGTCTATGGCTGCTGGGACTCTCGATGAATCATCTTTAATTATGATTAAGGCATTTTTAAACATTAAGGCTAAAATCGTTATCATTTTCCCTTTCGTCAAACCTTCATCTATGAATTGTCCTGCTACTTCGAACATCTCTTGTTCTGTAGTGCTTCCTGGGATCTTTTCCATAGCTTTCTTGACTTTTTCTGCAATTTTCTCAATATTAATACTTTTATCTTTCTTTATTTGCCAATCGGGCTTAATCAGTCGTAATATTTGATTTAATCTTTTCCATGTTTCCGTTTTATCACTAGTGTCCCCAACGCTTTTATCAATTTGGCTAGCTATCCCTGCTAAAGCCTGCTTAGTTACATTTTGAATTGTAACTGGTTTTAGAAGTTCTCTTAGAGGTGGGTTCATTTGACTTTTTCTCGGTCTACCCCTTCTCTCCTTCTTCCTTTTATTCTCGACTAACTTCGGGCTCACCCTTTCTCTTGGTGGCTCGACTTGTCGTGAAGTACTAGCTCCGATGTTTGTTTCATCTCGATTTAATTGTACTTCCTTATCTTCCTCTGTTGGAAATATTTCGACCAACTCGTCTTCAGTGTTATCAAGTTCCTTTAGATATGTGTCTATCTCTTCATCTAAATCTACTGCAGTTACGGGTTCTTGATGAATATCCCTATCTACTTGTTTTTGCTCGGGATGTACAGTTTCATCCCCCATTTCAGCATTATCTGGCAATCTCAAAGTGGCCCATTGATCCTCTGGAAACTCTACCAGTAATATTAATACAACTGTTTCCTCATTGGGAAAACATCCATCATCTACTAGAAATTCGTCGTCATCCACCTGACAACCATGTATCATTATTAGGAATGATTCTTTTACTATTTCTGATATTCTTTTTCTCAGTTTCTTTACTCTATGATAACAGGAGAATTGTTGTATCAGGTGTCCTCTCCTGGGTATCCTGATATCTAACATCACTGGACCTTGTCTACCTTCCAAATGTCTGATAGCATGTCCATTTTTAATCAGCAGTATCTTTGCTTGTATCTGAAATTGTGATGTCTCTTTTACTAACGGCACCACTAATGGCATTATCTCTCTAAGAGTATCTACTGGGATTCGCAACTCCAGTATCCAATCCATTATCATCTTAATGGCTTCCCCATCTCTTGGGTTTTTCATCAGCTCGATTCCCAATCTATGTGGTACGGCTGATATTTGATTTAATTGATCAATTTCTATCTCGCTTATTGTAAGGACATTATTGAAGTCCACTACTGTGACAGTTTCCTTGTGAAACTTTGCTTTTATAATCATATGTTTCCCTGGTAGTATACCACAATCTAACAGGGTTTCTCCCTCTAATAATTTTTCTCCCAATAAATATAGTTTGCATCTCAATTGAGGTTTTAACTCAGAAACTCTCTTTGCCAATGTTTCTACCTTTTCACTTGGGTTAACTGTATATCTACGAAAACAACCCTTTTGGAGAGATACAAAAATTGTAGAATCCTCCAGATTCTATCTTTGTTTCCAATTTAAGCTAATATTTCTCAGAATTTCTCTCAATTCTGGATGATATTCCTCATTTCTGTCTAATTCTGATATGATATCCATTACTTTGTCAACCTCATTCTCATTAACGGGGTTTAAACGAATATTTTCTAATTTCTGCCTCCTTTCTCTTTGCCATACGCTCTTGCGTAATAATACCTTTCTACAGTCATCGATGGGATTTCTTTCCTCTTTCGATGCTTCTCTAACCTTTATTGGTTCACTACCACACTCACCTCGCATGGATGATGTGGCTATACGAACTTCCGGCTCACTGACCGAAGCCCATCTTTTTTCCAAAACTTCTGTTGGAACAATTACTTTAGCTGCTGGATCCATGTCCATAGCCTTACGACTTTTAACTGGTGAAACCGGTAAACCTTCTATTTCTCTGTTGACTTCTGGCTCCATTGCCATAGCCACTAGATTTTTCCAGGGTGAAACCTGTAAACCCTCACAGACCTCTGGTTCTATGACCATAGTCTTTTCCTTTTTGTCCTTATGCGGACTTTCTTGAAGCATCAACACTTCAAGTTCTACATAATTATTTTTATTTCGCCTCTTTTTGGCTGACGTCATATAAACAACTTCATTTTCATCGTACCCATCAGTTTCATTTGTTGTTAGCCTTGCTAACCTGTTTCTCTCTTCTTGAATTTCTAATTCAAGCTGCTGCAAATACGTTAATTTATGATCTGAATTCATGGCAAACGTTGTCTGCTTTGATCAATTATTACCATTGTTACTACTACCATTGTTATTTGATAACTGATTTTGTGGACATGAACGCATAATATGACCAAATTTCCCACACTTATGACATTTAATTTTACCCCCCGAATTTACTTCATCCCTTTTTATATTATTATTAAAATTATTATTTCTACTCTGAAAATTATTATTATTATTATTACCTCGAAAATTCCTATCGGGGCTTCTTTTTCTACTATTATTATTCGAATTATTCCCCTCAAAACTAGTTTTACAAACTGACGCTACATGTCCCTTGCGCTTGCATTTCTCACAATTTAGGTCCGAAACTCTACAGTTTGATGCCACATGATTATTTCTCCCACACTTGGTACATAATTTATGCCCTGGAGAATTATTCCTACTTTTACAATCCTTTGACATATGTCCTTTTTTATGACAATTAAAACACTCAATGTCTGACTTGTTGCTACTAATTGCAAAATTATTTGACTTTTCAATGCTACTTTCAATTAAACACGCTTTGCGAGTTAATTCCTCTAAATTATCCCCTATGTACAAACTGAGTGCATTTCTCATTGCTGAAGATAACCCTGACCAAAACTGATCTTTCACTAATGCTCTAGTCGCATCATTCCAGGCTGCCCTATTGCCAAATGCTCTCTCTGCCAACATCATTATTTGATATGAAAATTCCCCAACAACCTCACCCGAATTTTGTCGTCGGTTATAAAACTGTTGTCTCAGCACTCTAGTTGCATCCCCCGGTAATATTCTGTTTTGTAACGCTAATCGCAATATATTCCATTCAACTGAATGCTCGGCTATTATAACATCGTTATATATTTCCCGCGCCATCCCTTTTAAATATAAAGGTAATCTCAAAATCATTACCGGTTCCGGGAATCCTAATGCTCTGACTAACTGAAAATATTCGGACATAAACTCTGGAAACTCCCCTGGGTTTCCACTAAATGGTTTAATCGGAATTGTTGGATATCTCATAAAATCTACCGCTGGTGGTTGAGCTACTGGCACATTATTATTTTGTAAATTATTCTCATTTAGATTTTGTAAATTATTTATATCTGCCATTATTTGCTGGTTTCTATTACCTGGTCTAAAATTTATTGCTCTCCTATTTCTTAACTTAATGATTCAAAAAGATGTTTGTCTTTAATAAATAAAATTCTTATTCCCCCGTAAATTATATCACGTCGGGCTCACCAAAATGTTAAGATCGAAAAACGGGAATTACTGATCTCAACACAATGACTCCAATAAATAAAAATAGGTATAAATATAATATATTTAATGTGGTTGCGTGTATAAGTTTAATATGATGAATAAAGAACAAACTCCTTTCTCTTTATGAAACTTTTATTTGACAATTTACAAGATAATAATTTACAACTATTGTACAAATATAAGATAATGGATTTGTTAATCCCTGCTGTTTATCTCAGCCTGCAAGAGATCGATGGCTCCTGTGTAGCACAACGATCGCAAAGTCGATGAAAGAGTTGGGCAAGCAAGTGGGAATTATTTTGGGGCACCCAGAGAATACGAAAGTAAGCTGACACTACTTTGTATTCGCCTTAAATTATTTACTCGCACCAGGATAATAGTTTATCTCTCAAATCAATAATTTTACTTTTTCGAAATAATTCTTCGGACAATAATTTGAATTTCTCCTTCCTCGAAAACGGATGAAATTGCAATTCTCTCAAAATTCTCCTCTAACTAAATTTTAGTTTTTCTCCTTCTGAATTGCTCTCGTTTAGAAATTTATATCAAATGCAACAGATCACAATCTAAGATTTGATCTTTTCGTTCTAATTAAAATTTCGTCAGTGATTTATAATCACGTTTATTCCACTAGATGCACTAATGTCTAATTTTAGTTCTTTGACTGAAATTTCTCCTCCGAATTATTCGTAACCAAATTATTTCTCTCACTCAATTTTTTCGCCCCTGGTTCTCATTTTGAACCAATATTTATAATAAATATTATTTATTTAATATATAATTAGTAATTTTATAATTACTATCTATAGTAACAGTATAATTAAATATTACTATATACAACTTATTTATATTTATAGTAATTACTTAACTCTATATTTTATTTTTCAGTAATTCTTTATTATTTTTATTTACACCATTTCTAAGTATAGTAATTTTTATTTATTTTACAATCAAGGCTCCAGGCCTATCCCTAACATATTGATAATATCGAAAATCCAGATTCTGGTTTCATTGTAAATTAAATCTGGGATTATTGCAACATCTCGATCTTTGAGAATATCATACATTTGCGGGTAATAAAAATACAATCTTTCGAGTATTATTGCATGATATTCATCTGTAAATAATAATATGATAAATACAATTAATATTAAAATTTACCATAATGTTCATGTTCTTTCATGGCTGCTATAGTTGAACTTTGAATATTGTACATGATTTAAAAATGATAACTAAACCCAAAACATTTTGTTATAAATAATCATCAGCCAATTAGATTTCGACCAATCAGAATCATGCATTTCAGTTGCATCGAATTTGCAATCACATGATTTTTTAAATAATTAATTAAGTGATAATAAAAAATATAAAAATTCTTTTCCTTCAATTATTGATTTAATTGCAGATATGATATTATCAACTATACATTTGTAATTAATATTTTTTATTCCAAGAATTACTATCTTACCACTAGCGAATATATTTACACGCATAGGGTTATATTTTATATATCTCAAAGCTGGAAATAATTCTGGTTCGTAAACACATGGTATTAATTTAGCCAATTTATTTAAATTACAAGAAAATCCTATATCGGAAGTTACGGTTATCGATTGTATTTCTAAATCATAAACATTATATTCACTAGCATTGATTATTTCCTTACCCCCCATAATTCTACATTTACCAGTTTTGAAATATATTATGGGATATTTTTTACTTCTATTGATAAGTTGTTGTGGTTTCCCCATTGGAAATACCATTTTTGATACATCAGCTTTTGCTCTGTAATTTATATTTGAAAGCATTTTAATGAAATAGTTATAAAACTCTGATATATATATGGTTATTTTAAAACGGAGTTCATTTAAATTATCAATATAAACAATAATTATATAGTTTAAATTTAAAAAATGGAATTACGAAATGATGCAGTATACCAAATCATTGGTCCAAGTGGTAGCAAAAAAACATTATTTGTTTGTAAAATACTAAAATCAAATTTATTCAAAACAAAATTCAACAATATTTATTGGCATAGGGGCGCCGACGAAGAACATGGATTGACGCAATCAAGTTTCTGTCAGTTGAAACACATGAAAATAGTAAAGGGATTTAATAAAAACTGGTCAAGTCGGTTGAAGAAAGGTGATGTCATCATTATCGATGATTTATACCAAGAAGCCAATGAAGAAAAAGATTTTAATAATTTTATTCACAAAAATCAGCAGACATGTTGGTGTAACAGTTATTTTCATAACACAAAATCTATTTCATCAAGGTGGTGCACATCGAACACGTAATTTAAATGTACAATATTTAGTTATTTTCAAGAATCCTAGAGATGCAACTGTCATTGATTTTCTTGGACGACAAGCATACCCTAATAACCGTAATTTTCTTATCAGTGCATTTCAAGATGCTACTAAAATACCGCATGGATATATATTTCTTGATTTCACACAACAATGTGCTGATGATTTACGGGTAGAAACAGATATTTTCAACCCAAAAGGTGCCATTGTTTATAATCAAAGTTCAAAGCAAAGTTGAAACATATAAAACATGTTTTCAAAAACAAGGGTAACAAGGAAGAAAGAACCAAAAATTCCACTAACAACTAGTTATACTCCATCTAAAGAACTTATTACTGAAAATTTTCCTGCAAAAAATCTTATTTCGAAAAATCCTAAACCTAAACGTAAAACCAGTAAAAAATTAAAAGTTGTTAAAAATCATCGGAGTTTCCCGTTTTTTAATACATTGTTAAAGGCACTATTATCAGGCCTATTGATTATCCATAAAGTGTCATCTCAGTGATTCTGAGAGATTAATTTGGTGCTGCAGGTGTGGATAATTTGTTTACGCGATAATTGGATAGCTAGATGTCACCCGATGACCGTCATTACAATTGTGTATAAACATGTGTCAGATTTTTGGGAGATACTCGCTGTCTTCGGTGCTCTGTCGTCGGATGAACACGGATCGGTTTCTTTTACAAATTCAGTGGCGACTACAGAAATATTTAGATGTAAAATACTTTCTGGATGTGATCGGCTGAAATGAAATTTTGTTAGACTTAGATAAATGTACGAGTGTAGAGATTTACGGATTTTAGCAAGGTATTATGGATAGTACTGGTTATCTTGATCTATCGCGTAAACAAATGGTTGTCTGAAGATGAGTGTGGTCGATTTTCGTGACGACATTGCGCATAGGAATTCGAGATATTCTGGATTTTTATCGACAATTCGACCTCTTTCCAATGGATTTATGAGACTATAATCATTAATGTCGATCAACTTTTCAGCATGTCATATTCTCTTGTCAGTCTCAGTTTCACTCGTTTCCTTCATGAAGTTAAATTCAATGGAGGTATGATCTCTATTAGGGATTGCAAATTTCGAGGAAAATAAAAAAATCGGAATTCGAAATTCGCAAGTTAAATATTTCGGAATTCGACCGAATTCCGAAATATTGTTAATTTTTTAAAGTCTATACAAATAATAAAAATAATAAAGATAATTTATTGTTATTTATTGCATAATATTACTTTTTTTAAAATAAAAATGGAACATAAAATTATATCATTCAAAATGAAATATAAACATAAATGTATTGTACACAAATTCATTTATTACATAACAATATATTGATAGTTAAAAATATATTATTTAAAATGTTATATAAACATAAAATTATTGTACAAAAATTCAATTAGTACAGAAACATTCTAATATGGCATATCATTTAATAATAAAAAATATATAAAATTATTCTTGTGTTTGCCTAAAATATGCTTTAAGGAAGCAGAGATCACTTAAAGATGTGTCTCCGAGTCTCCATCGTACTTTTGTACAAAAGTTACCTGCAATTGAGAGGCTCGCTCGGACTCCACGCTCGATGGCGGAATAAAAATCAAAAATGAGTAGACAGACTCTAATATTTTGCCACGAACGCCGTTTTCTTGAAAGAATTTCATTTCAGATTTAATTTTTGAAATTAAGCTCCGATTTGTTATTTGTTGAGTTTTGCTGGAAGGTATGTTAGACGATTAATTCAATTGAATTTTGTTCTGCAACTTTTGCATTAACGACTGGGGATTGGTTTGTTCTTCCGACATCACTTCTTCCACATCTTCAGCTTCTGACTGGTCGCCTGAGGACGTTTCCATGTTAGTGTTAAATATCAATCTTTGTGCAAAGCTTTCAATAACTTTGGCTATTGTATTTTTCAATGGTCTAGTGAAAGATTCGTGAATCTCACTTTTTCCGCCATTGTGTAAATACTGAAGAGTTCCAGACACATTTGTTCGCCTTTGGGTTATTCAGTTTTCTAATTCGTTCTTCAATTTTAGTGAAAGTTCATCAGATTCAAAATTCTCAAGCATAAAAGACAATGTCGCATCAGCAGAAATCAGATATGCATCTTCTCGACAAAGGGCGTCAACAGTAAACTTCACTGGAGACGTGCAGAGATGATGTTGTTAATCGAGAAAATTTCAGCATCTAGAATAATGATATCAGACACAATGTCAATCAATGCCTTTCTAACACAGCTTTTTAGTTGGTTAAATCTCTCTAGCCAAATTTTTCTAGCCAAAAATAAATTTCTAACACAGCTTTTTAGTTGGTTAAATCTTTCAAGCATTTCGACTAAGCTATTCCATCTAGTTCTAGTGTCCATAATAAGTTTCAACTCTTTTCCAAATTCTTGTTTCACGTATACTTGAAGGATATCATTCGATGTTCTCGAAAAACGAAATTTCTTTACAATCGAACGAACTTTTTTGACGAGAAAACCAAATCCAAATTCTTCAGTCTCAACATGCTCAGCTTCAATATAAATTTGTTCAATCAAGCCAACACTTTCATCATCAATGTATTCCTCATCCTCTGATTTCTCGAAGTCACTTCCTTGTTCTTCTACACTAACATTTGCTGTATCTGTGTGAGCCACCAATTCATCAGTTGTATTCGAATTATTATAGAGAACGTTAACTACAGCTAAATGTATCGCGTGTGCAAAGCACAACTGCTGATTACATGGTAAAAGCCGCCCAACTTTTTGCATCACAGCTGCCCCATCAGTTGTTATGGACGTAATATTTTTATCGATATGTAGATTGTTGTCTTGCAATGTGGTTTTCAGGGCCGTAATGCATTTCTCTGCAGGGAAACGTCCTTCAACACGAACTAAACCTAAATTCCAAAACTATTTCTTGCCATGGACATTCACATTTAAATAACAGCGGTTTCTTGATGATGTCCATTCATCTATAGTTACGCAAAATCGTGTTCCATCTTCTTTGAAATTAATTAAATCTTTCATCATTTTAGCACGCATTTTTTGTGCGTATTCTAAAACCATTTTGCGAATTAAGTTAGGTGATTTTGGTAGTACGTAATCTCGAGCGCCTCTAGTCAAAAATAAATTTCTAAAATCGATAGACGTACAAAAAACTTTGAATGGCATATTATCCAAGGCACACATTCGTGATACAATTGCAGAAAGTTGTTCATCTTTTTTGTTGACTTAATAATTTGTAATCATCATTTTTGATGAGCTGCTTTCTGGAACTTTATCTTGCACGAAATCACGTTTTAATATATTAATATTGTGTATTGTTCTTAAATGCGTGTGCTGCGGTGTTGTCATTGAACCGCAAGTTTTTACTATTTCATTACATATTTTACATTTTGCTGTTAGTTTTTTTGATCCTCTCAAAAAATGAATCCAAACTGAATTTTGATTTTTATATTGCTTTGTGTATTCTGAATAAATTTTTTTTGATGACATTTTGGGATATTCTAATAAAAACAATTTAATTATTAAATTAAAACTGCTATTATTTACTTACCTATTTAAAAAATATTGATGATTGTACTGAAAACAAAGTCTAAATATTTCAATATACACTATACTCGATTAAACAAATCTCAACACTATTGAAAATTGTAAATATAAGACACGAACACGAAGTTATACGAAATATAAAATGTTGTGTGAAATTTTATGCTACATTACATAATGTAATTTACATTTATTATTATTACATATGAATATGAAATGAAGAAATGAAACCGTTTAAATGTTTAGCTGCTCTATGCTACATTACATAATGTAATAAATGTAATTTACATAATGTAATTTACATTATTATTACATATGGATATGAAATGAAGAAATGAAACCGTTTAAATGTTTAGCTGCAATTTACAAATGTTTACTCTATGCCTACTTGTATTATGTAGAATAACTGTAATTTTGCATTGTCTTCTTTATGTCTTCTTATAGAACGTAGAATATTAATATGTACAGAATGAAAACACAATTTACAATTTGGATATAGCACGAAAAAATAAATTTTAAATTCGGAATTTGCTGGGAAATTTTCGAAATTCGAAACTATATTTATGAAAACGAATTCCGGAATTTTAGAATTTCGAATATGCAATCTCTATGCTGATCGCTATCACTGTGAAAGATAATTTTTAAAAGTGTCTCGTTGGATCTATTTCGTATGTGGCTTTCAGTGTGACATTCAGTGTTCCTCGGCAAACTGTTATAAATTCTCCTCCACAATCTCATACTGTCATGGACCACTTCAATCTATGCGCCAAAATGGTCAACCAACTGCTGTCAATCAGCCAACCGTTCAAAACCAGTAGTAGGATGTGTCAGCACTGGAACATGTCACCTCTGGCACACCCCGAGGGGGGGGGGGGGTAAATGAAAAAAAATTCAAGGTCAAATTTTAAACAAAGTCTATGACTCATCCGATGACTCATCAAGGTCATTGAAACAAAGACCATGACTCATTCAAGGTCATTGGGTGGCGCATCAAGGTCATTGAAACAGAGGACATGACTCATTCAAGGTCATTGGATGATTCATCAAGGTCATATTTTAAGGTCAAGGTCATATTTTTAAGGTCAAGGTCATATTTTTAAGGTCTAGGTCATATTTTTAAGGTCAAGGTCATATTTTTAAGGTCAAACCTTCACCAAAGGGTATCATTCGAAAGGTATTTGAGAGGTCTATCTAATGGTCATACCCTCGAAGGTATATGGTGGGTCCTCGGCCTTCAAAGGGCCAAAAACCTTCGAATTTTTTCAAACTTTATAATATATATATCTGTCGAAAGGTTTTTCAGACGTCTATCTAATGGCTATACCCTCGAAGGTATATGGTGGGTCAATAACCTTCAAAGGGTTTCCAAAATTAAATATTTTTAAAACCATATAATATATATATATATATATAATATATATAAGGACTTTTGATGGTGAGTTCGAAGGTCCAAGGGTTCAAGGTTCAAAAATTTTAAAACCTTATAATATACATATCAAACAAAAGGTATTTGAGATGTAAATATCAAGTTCATACTTTCAAAGGTCATATTTTACAAGATGGCGGCTATATAGTTTAATTAAAGATTGCGTGTGTGTATTTTCTTAAAATTAATATTTTGAGAGTACCTTTGCTTGGATTTTATTGATCAAGGGGTCATTTTAAAGGTAATTCAAAGGGGAATCCGTGCGCGCAAACGTTGTCTTAATTTGTTTTAAGAAAGTAAAAATATTATTATTATAAGTATTATTATTATTATTATTATTATTATTATTATTATTAATATTATTATTATTTATTATTATTATTATTAATATATATACTCCGAGTTTATCCGACAAAATATTCTGTCCCCCTATGGGTAATGGTCACAAGGTCACATTATTTATAATAGGTATAATTTCATTATTTACAATATTTTCGTTATTTATAATTTCATTATTTATAATAGGTATAATTTCATTATTTAAAATAGGTATAATTTCATTATTTACAATATTTATAGAGTCATCATCATCACTGATTTCGATGACTTCCTTTATAATAATTTTATTAGGTACATTATTTTCTTTATTTTCAGCAGGTCTTTTATTTTTTGATGTTTTATTTTGTATAATATTTAAAATATCACAGTTATTTTTATTAATTTCCCTAAATAGGTCTTTTTTATTTACTTTAAAAGAATTTAAATGATTTGAATGTTGTTTAAAAAATTCTTTATATCTAACGCTCTGGGAAGTTTTGCATATGGGGCATAAAAAAGTTGATGCCATTAAATTTATGCATGTAATATTTTTTCATGTTTTTATAGCATGAAATACCATGACCGATTGACGACGTGCAATATCTTGGGTAAAAAGAACCTGATAAAAAAAAATTATAAATTAATTTTTAAAAATTAATTCATTAACATATAAATAATAATAAAAAATCAAATATCACAATGTCGATATTTTGATGTTATTATCATTCATTATTATACAAGTCTTTGTAATGAAAACTTGTATAATAATAAATGTTAATACTTAACTATTTAAGGTCATGTCTTTGTTATAACTTGCACGTGTATTGGATGAGCGCTGCATTTTCAGCATAATATTTTCTTCATTTTCCTCATTTTCATTATTATTATTATTATTATTATTATTATTATTATTATTATTATTTAAAACAATAAAATGATAATTTAAGCCTTTTGCTGCAAATAATGTATTTAATGAAAGAATTTTCGACTATACGATAGTCCTTGTCAATCTCCTGGAATTTAGCAATGTTCTTCTTCAAAATACCCTTCAATCTTTCTTTTATTTCCTTTCTCTTAATTCTCATTGGTTGTAAATATAATGAATTGTTTTACTAAAAACTTTTAAAATTTTTTTTATAATTTTACATTTAAAATTTCAAAATGACACCAACTAAAATTTTTAAATTTTTTACAGCTTCTATAATTAGCTTCTAGAAGCCTAATAAATTATTTGAAAATATTTTAAATAAAGCCTCCAATAACCACTTATATATGCTATTTAAATATTTCAATAAATGTGTCAATTTTGATTTTCAAACCCTATTTTTTAAAATTTTTTTTTATATTATTCTAATTATTACTTTATATGATTCTAATTATTACCAAACACCATCGAAATGAAGATCAACAAAGTATGGAAAGCCATAGCTTTGGAAATGAGGCTCAACAACAGAATAACCAACAGCTTCGTCACAAAAAATTCTGATCTTCCTAATTTCTACCACCTAATTAAAACTCACAAAGAGGGTTCTGGTATCAAGATTAGACCTATAGTGTCCAACAAAAATGGACCAACAACTAAAACAAGTTGGCTCCTTGCAAAGATCTTGAAACCTTTATTGGACACGATACCACACCATCTTCAAAGCAGCGACTGCCTCATGACAAGACTAAATAATAACATGACTTGTCATAGAGAATTCCAATACCCATTTAGTCTTGATGTCGTATCACTATACACATCTATCGAACCAACAGAGGCTATTCAATGTTTAGAAAAGAAATTAAGAGAAAGCAACTTGTTAATAAAGGAAATGAATATCGAGAATATCACCAAACTACTTACTGTTATCCTCGAGAACACCTATTTTACCTTTGAACAAAATATCTATAAACAAGTTAAAGGTCTGCCTATGGGTTCTAGCATATCAGGACTGCTAGCAATCATCTTTATGGATAACCTCGAACGACAGACACTGAGGACCATACAACCCATCGGTTTCTATGCAAGATATGTAGATGATATCTTCATCTTGACCAAAAACAGACAAGAAGCGGAGGAAATATTTCATTCATTCAATGCGGCTCATCAAGATATTAAGTTCGAAATCGAATATCCGGAAGAAGATGGATCCCTCAATTTATTGGATTTGAGAATCAAAATAGAAGAAAATACTCCAACATACGGGTTCTACAGAAAACCAGCTCGCAAAGAAATATTTATGCACCAAAGATCAGCGCTTCCATACTTACAGAAAGTACATGTCATAAGAAACGAGAAACGAAGAATAGCCAATCGATGCACGGAGAAAAACGAAAACTTTAAAGAGCAATCAAATTTCAATAAAATCCTACACCGAAACGGATACCAAGGTGAGGACATTGAAAAAATGAATTCTACCCCAAGAAGATCTAGGGAATTAACACAAAAGAATCAGAAATATTTCTATCTGAATATCCCATTCATCAGTGACATACTCGACTTCAAGATCCTGAAAGAACTTAAACGTACCGGTCTTCCAATTCGGATAGCACATAAATCTTGGACATTGAGAAGGGCTCTGGCAGGCAACATAAATAGAGAAAACAATTGCACAATGAAAAACTGCCAGACACCGAAAGATATGTGCTTTAGAAAAAACATCGTCTATTGCATCACGTGCAATGTATGCAATGAAATCTACATTGGAAGTACCCTCAGGACATTGCACCAAAGAGTTAAGGAACATCTAGATCCTGGTGGAACATCCTCGTTGGGCAGACATCTCCGGCAGTGTCAGCCAACAGAGGAAAGAAAAAATATTTCAATAGAAATCATAGCTAATGGAAACATCCAAAAGAAAAATGTCAGAATCAAAGAAGCAATTCTCATAATAAACAGACAGCCAAAGATCAACACTAAAGAAGAAATCAATGAAATCATGAATTTGATCTGTTGTCATTGACTTTGAGAATAACTGACAATATACAAAGAAATTAAAAAAAAATAAGAATAAATTAAAAAGTAATAATTAGAATAATATAAAAAAAAATTTTAAAAAATAGGGTTTGAAAATCAAAATTGACACATTTATTGAAATATTTAAATAGCATATATAAGTGGTTATTGGAGGCTTTATTTAAAATATTTTCAAATAATTTATTAGGCTTCTAGAAGCTAATTATAGAAGCTGTAAAAAATTTAAAAATTTTAGTTGGTGTCATTTTGAAATTTTAAATGTAAAAATTATAAAAAAAATTTTAAAAGTTTTTAGTAAAACAATTCATTATATTTACAACCAATGAGAATTAAGAGAAAGGAAATAAAAGAAAGATTGAAGGGTATTTTGAAGAAGAACATTGCTAAATTCCAGGAGATTGACAAGGACTATCGTATAGTCGAAAATTCTTTCATTAAATACATTATTTGCAGCAAAAGGCTTAAATTATCATTTTATTGTTTTAAATAATAAATGCTGCTACCAAGCAATCATCATTTTATATTATTATTATTATTATTATTATTAGATATAGCCGCCATCTTGTAAAATATGACCTTTGAAAGAATGACCTTGATACTTACATCTCAAATACCTTTTGTTTGATATGTATATTATAAGGTTTTAAAATTTTTGAACCTTGAACCCTTGGACCTTCGAACTCACCATCAAAAGTCCTTATATATATTATATATATATATATATATTATATGGTTTTAAAAATATTTAATTTTGGAAACCCTTTGAAGGTTATTGACCCACCATATACCTTCGAGGGTATAGCCATTAGATAGACCTCTGAAAAACCTATAACAGATATATATATTATAAAGTTTGAAAAAATTCGAAGGTTTTTGACCCTTTGAAGGCTGAGGACCTACCATACGCCTTCGAGGGTATGACCATTAGATAGACCTCTCAAATACCTTTCGAATAATACCCTTTGGTGAAGGTTTGACCTTTAAATATGACCTTGACCTTAAAAATATGACCTTGATGAGTCATCCAATGACCTTGATGAGTCATGGCCTTTGTTTCAATGGCCTTGATGAGTCATCGGATGAGTTATGGTCTTTGTTTCAATGACCTTGATGAGTCATATGTCTTTGTTTAAAATTTGACCTTGAAAAAAAAATTCGTTTACCCCCCCCCGGGGTGTGTGCCAGAGGTGACATGTGCCAGTGGTGACACATCCTACTACTAAAACTGTATCCCAATCTGGGGACATCAAAATTACAATCATGGTCATAAATAAATAAGAAAATAATTGTCAAAGTCATTTAGTGTTTTAATTTTTGAATCAAATCAACATTTCAAGTTTTAAAATTTGTAAAAATCAATAAGAAATTTTTATGTAAAAAATATTAGAGATATACATTACAATTTTTTATATTAGAAAGCAGGATTATATTATAGAATTTGTTAAGTATAAATCAATGTTTTCTATATTTTTGTTGACCAATATTGTTGTGATGTACGTTAGATATTTATTATTTGTATGATTTGCACCATTATATATGCCCGGAAGAAAAATTTAACGTTTATTTTTTATTCTAATTAAAATGTATTTTTATGTTGGATTATAGAAATTTTTTTAAAGAAAGGATGGAGAACGGCAGGAAATTATATTGCACGCAGGCGGCCTAACTGCTCGGCGCACCTCTGAACACTGTATAATTAAATGAAATTTTCATATTTTCATCTACATTACAGAAATTACACTACTCCAAATGATTACCATATAAAGAGAACTATACAATAAAAATAAAATTTACATTTCCAAATATTCGTATTTGCAATTGGGATCTACTGCTTGGCTATTACACGTGTGGATTTTGATTCGGTTTGCTATCTAGATTTCGCTGGTGCTACTTCTGGATCCTATCGTTTAAAAATAATTTAATACAAGATTATCTTACCTATCGTTTGTCAAAAGAAACATTGATTTTTGATTTTATTACAACCAATCAAAATTGAGTATGGTTGTATTTTTGCGCATTTTTTACTTTAATTTGCTTTTGTTATTATTTGTTTAATTATTTTAATTTTTCGTTATTATTTGTTTGATTTTATTTAATCTTAATTGACTTTTTTATTATTCTATTTATTTCATGCATTTTCCTTAATTATTTGGTTTTATTTGATTATTATTCGATTTTAATAAATCCATATTGTTTTACTTTTCTTAGTTTTTCTATGTTTTGATTAATTGTTAATTGATTTCTTTCATTAACTGCTAATTGATTTCATGTATTTTCATTAATTATTTGTTTTTATTGCATTATTATTTTCTTAGTTTTGATTTTATTAGTTTTTCTCCTGATTAATTCCTTAACAAGGAAATCCCTAAATACTAAGGTAGGAAATCCTACGTTCAGACAAATATTATGACATAAAATATTATTAGATTTAAGAACTTGTTTATTTTAGCCCAACAGATATTAGCGTAACATGCGTAAGTAATTAATTTATATTAGTAATTAATTGTAAATATAAATTTATTTTTAAAAAATTAAATTTTTTAAAATTATTTTTTCAAACCCAAAGATTTAAAAAACATGTTTTATTTACTTTTTTAAAATGTAAAATAATTTTAAAAAATATTTTTTGTCAAAAACAATCTGAAAATATTTTATTTAATAAAATATTTTTAATAACAAATATTTATTTGATTTCATTATATTTTAAAATTGTTTAAAAAATTTCTTTCATTTTTATTTAAATTTATTTTTTAAAATTATATTTTTAAAGAATTAATTTAAAATTTAATTTTATTTAAAATTACACAAATCTTTTAACTATCAAAATGATAGAAAACAGAATTTAAATTTTAATGTAATTTTTTTTTAATTTATAATTATTTGTTTAAATTCAGTTAAATAATCATATATTTATAGAAAATTATGGAAAATATGGATAGTTGTATGATATGTTATGATGATATAGAATTAGAAGATTGTGTGAAATTGATTATATGTGGTCATTCAATATGTCGCCTATGTAATTCACAATTAATATTCAATTATAATCAGGACAATATTCTATGCCCATTGGACAAACGGGAAGTCAGCCAATTATCCATTCACAATTGTGATGGCGTCCTTACGACGTTTTCAGTTAATGAGTTAAGGAAACCAATCATTCAGGACGAATTGGAGGAAACTCATCAAGATCTCATGAAATATATATTTGAAACTCTTCCAATTACAAAGGAAACGATCTCCAGTTACAAACGCAACCTAGAATTGCACGAAACTCATTATAATAATTTGAACCAAATTATCCATAATTCAACTGGAAATAATGACAAAACCAAACCAATTTCCACAATCATAAAAGAGGAAGAGAAAAGATTTGCCGAAGAAATCAAATCATTAACAACAGTGGTTATTCCTGAATATAAGAATGCTCCTAAAATTTATTCATATATCGACCATAATTTTGCAATGCTCCGTAGAGAAGGTTTTAATATAAACTCATCAATTCTTATGAAGCAATATTTCGATGCCATCAGGGAATTTAATGAACTTTACATTTTCAATCTTGTTATTGATGAAAATTCCTCCAAAGCTTCATTCGACCTGCTTTCGACATTATTTCATATTTCGTATTCAATGCTTGAAGAAATTTTGCATTTCCTCGTATACATTTCAATAGTCTATAACTCTCCTTCGGTTTGCAGCGATGTCTTTATCGATTTTGACAATCTCATCGAGTGCCTAATTTGTAGGAAATCGACAAATGTAAACCCTTTCGGTGTGCTCGATTGTGGCAATCATGTATTGTGTATTGAATGCTTGGGGAAATGGGCGATTTTTCAGGGCCATTGTCCAATAGATGGTGACAACCAATCAAATTCATTGATAAATGTTATCAGCACTCCAACAGCCGCATTGCACAATCAATATATAAAAAGTTTTGATTTACAACAGATCAAGAGCTCTCTGTTATCGATCATTCCACATATTAATGAGCTTATTGAAACATCTCTTGTGACAAATTTAAATCTCATTATAGAAGTTCTAGAATGCTTACTTATAGGTAAGAGTGACGCGACTTACGAAGCTCTTCGAAAACGATTTCAAAAAGAATATCAAACACTTCCTTTGAATTATTACGAAGCTTGTTTCGAAATTATTGAATTTAAATTTACATTTGCTACTTATCAAATTCTAATAATGGAGGTGGATAATAGCCTTATGTCAGAGGAAGAAATTTTTCCAAACCTGTTTTGAATGTTATAACTCGGTAAAGGAGGCGCAATTTTTTTTAACTCCTGTTTTGAAAGATTGTGAGAAAATTTCTTTCTTTCTAACAAATTTATTCAACTCTCCAAAAAATGATTGGAATTCAATTAGAAGATTAATCGGATTTTTCAAAGAGTTTCAAAATGTGACTTTTGAAACTCTTCAAGGATGGGATAACTCATTATTTCTTATTATTGAGATCAAATGGGAAAATATCAAGAAGTACTTTGATTTCTGCATGACAACGATTTGAAAAATATTTAAATTTGAATAAATCATTAATTTCTTTTTATTTGATTTTTATAAGTTGAAACAAAATTATTTTTTATGTTGTTTTTTTAAAATTTTTAATTCTTCCTTGAATTTTCATACCATATTTAATATGAGCTACAGTAGATGGATTGGGCACCGCAAAAAAATCACCACTTTGTCTCTAATTTTTCTTCCCCTTCCATGTCCATCAGTTTTCCTTTATATAGTTATTTTATTTGTGGCACTGGCGACAGATTCTGTTTACCATTTTCCTTTTCCTCTACGTCAGACTTACCTCTGATATATTTCAGATATTTTTCCATTTTCCTTTTTTGTTAAGCCGCCTTCTCCCGACAATTTCACTATCTTTGACAAGCTGTCAAGATACGGCTTTTTCCTTTATTTGTTTTTCTGGAATTTGAAATTCCACTTTCATTTGTACTTCTTAATAAACAATGACCTTTGTTTTAATTTCTTGTTTTTTTCCTTTTATTTGATTTATCTTTCTTATTTTTAATTTCTTTTTACTTCCGTTTTATTTTCTGAGTTCTAATAGATCGCCCCGTTTGTCATGGCGGTCTTCCCCAGGTAATTTTATTTATTTCTTTATAAATTGTTATTTAGGTATCCTCAACAAATGGTTATCTAATCAATTAGCATATAGTTTAAATAAGCCAATGTTGAAACGATTTCCAACAAAACCATACAAAACAATTGGAATCAATGATTTATGGCAAATGGATTTGATGGAAATGATACCTTATTCAAAAATCAACAAAGGGTGCAAATATATTCTGACTTGTATCGATGTTTTTAATAGATATGCCCGTGCTGTTCCTACAAAATCTAAATCTGCAAATGGACGCGTTAAAACAAATGTTTACAGATGGCAAACCTCGTAATTTACAAACCGATTTAGGTAATTAAATATAATTAATTAATTTTTAAATATTTGGTTTAGATAAAGAATTTTATAACAGCAAAGTTAAAGAAGTTATCAAAGGAATAAATCATTACTCTGTATTTTCTTTGTTCAAAGCTGCTCGAACTTTAAGAGAAAGATTGAAAAAATATTTTGTATATCAAGATAATAAAACTTGGATAAATGTTTTTCCAAAAATTATTATAGAGGATTAAAGGACAGAGTCCTGTTAATTTTAATAAAAACTAACTAAGGTAGAAAAAATGGATTTCAAAAAATAAGAATTTCAATACAAATAAATGGCCTATATAAAAAAAGCCAGAATTTCTCTGACTATAGTGAGGATGTCTCGATTGAACCTGAGAATATCAATACAAATAAATGGCCTATAGAAAGAAAGCTAAAATTTCTCTGACTATAGTGAAAGGGTCTCCATGGTCCTGGGATTTTCAATACAAAAAAGTGGTCTTCAATAAAAAGGCATGGTAAATTAAGGATAAATAGGTAAATTATAAGTCTAATAATTGAATTACAGTAAATTATGGACTAAAATTTTTAAAATAAAATAAATTTAGGTTCAAATAAGTAAATTATGGGTCTAAAAATTGAATAACAGTAAATTATGGGTTATTCATGGCCTAAGATTTTAAAATTAAAATAAATTAAGGTTCACATTTTTAATTAAAGTAAATTAAGCTTCAAACAAGTAAATTAGGGGTCTAAAAATTGAATTACAGTAAATTAAGGTTCAAATTTTGATTTAAACACAAATTAACACAATTAATTAAATTAACTTAATAAATATTTCAATATTTCTTCATTTGTTGTAATATTTATAGTCAATGATTTTATGAAATTCTGAATTTCTTGAATTTGATTGAAATAATCAAATGTTTTAATACCTAATTTAACCACTTTATCGCTTGAAAAAACATTTACACATAGAGGGTTATACTTGAGAATACGTAAAGTTGGAAATATTTCAGCTTCGTAAAAACTTTCGGTTTTCATTGACAATGCATTTGTATCAACGCATGTATCGATATCTAAAGTTAATGTAATTGATTGTATTTGCAAATTTTGAATCTGATGTTTGAGATCACCTTCTTGTAAAGGTTTCTTACATCCCATTATCCTACATTTCCTGCTCTTGAAGAACAAAATTGGATATTTTCCGTTTCTGTCCACGACATGTTGAGGTTTACCTGATGTGAACTTCATTCCATTTTATTTATTTTGAAAATTATATCAATTTATATATTTATTTAAAATATTCACTAAATTTATTAAAAATTTAATATTTAGGAGATATCAAAAAATATGAAATATCAAATTTGAAAATTATCATACTCAATATTAATATTCTTTTGTTTGAACATAATCATATTTTAAAATTTATAAATAATTCTCAAGTCATTTAATTTATTAATATATTCTTAAATTTGAATTGTTAAAACTTATTGAAAAATTTTACTTTTAACATCTAATAATAAAAAATATAATCTAATTTTGATTTAAGTATTTTTTTGTAATGATTCATTATTTATGAATCATATATAATGCATATTTTCATAATTGATTTGAAATAGTTATGGCAGCCGGTGATGTTAATAATGAGGATCAAATGAATAAATTATGCGAGGAAACAATTGAAATATTCGAATGTTTTGTTGAAACACAGTTGGAAAATGACCGTGAAAGAAATCGAATTGCTCCCGGTACACCTGGACTTCCGCCTGAAGATTTACCTCATACACCGGATAATAGAGATAAGTAATTACAATTTATTAAATTTGGTTTAAAATCTAGAAAAATATGTTAGTGTATCTTGGCAAATTGGGAAAAAATTAGCTAGCATTGCTGATACTTTGGTATTAGATGAAGAAAGTAAAGGATTAATTAGTGAGATAGTTCAATTAGTCAATGTCGGACCAGACGATTGTAGGGCATTTGATGAGTTTTCAGAAATTGCCAAAAAGTAATTTTACGATTTAGTATTCAATTGTTTTATAATGAATTTTTTGTTTTTGTTACTGAGTATAAAGTTATACTTTATATTTTAGAGTTATAGCTCACGGAATCACATGGGAAAATGTAGCAACTTTGTTTTATTTTGGTTATTGCATAGCACGTGACCGATTAACACAAGGTGTACAGCATTTTCTGTCCCAGTTACTCAAGTGGATTGTTGATATTTTCAAACGATTGGAAATATTTCAGTGGATTTTAAACAATGGCGGATGGGTGAGGATTGATTTTAGTTGCCCTTACGATTTTTCAATTAGATAATTAATTATTATTAATTTTTAATAAATCTCAGCATTATTTGTGTGTATTTATAATGCAGGTCAAAATGAGAGGGAACTGTGATAAATTTGGTTTCATAAGGGAAATCGGATTTTAAAATGCTAAATTAAATTCTAAATTAATTCTTAATTTAGTAATTATTTTTTCGATTATTTAAAATACTCTCCTCCCTCTCCAATGATTCTGTGCTTTTCATGACCTGGGAGTCATTTTCAAATCGATTTTCTAACAGATTTGACTCGTCGTTTAATTGCGTTAGGGATATAGTCAAATTATTATGTAAATAATTGAAGGTTTCCGTTGCTTAGCAACATGCAAGTGTGTGTGTAGCTTCGGCGAAATTCACCGCTATAATGTAGCCAAGACTCATAAATTTATTTATAATTGCATAATCATATACAATTCCCGATCCAGTATTTACAATATCGATAATACGCCCACCTGCTAATTATTTACTCTTTCTAGCCGTAAATTGTGATTATTGATAAGCAAGGAATGAGTCACATCCTACCAGCCCGAATGCTGCAGTAACTCAATAAATTGTAAAACTTTTATTCAATGAATGATTCATTGTTGATTTGCATAATTCAATATCTTATATAAATATCAGGGACGCGTGCGAAGGTGGAGGTGAATCGACCCGCCTCTATGGGCTACGTGTTTCAAATTGTATTCCCCAAGGATTTGTATGTGAATGTGAAAATGATATGCATAGGCTGTATTGGAATGTGACACAATCGATATTATTATGAATCAATCATTATCGCGATTATGTCACATTCATACTAGAGGAGGATATTTTTATAAGTATTTAAATGAATACGCTGTAAAAATGATTATTTCGACGTTTGGCCATATATTCAGTTTATTTTTATTAATATTATTATTGATATTATTTTTATTATTATTTTTATTATTTATTATTATTATTATTATTATTATTATTATTATTATTATTATTATTATTATCATTATTATTATTATTATTATTATTATTATTATCATTATTATTATTATTATCATTATTATTATTATTATTATTATTATTATTATTATTATTATTATTATTATTATTATTATTATTATTATCATTATTATTATTATTATTATTATTATTATTATTATTATTATTATTATTATTATCATTATTATTATTATTATCATTATTATTATTATTATTATTATTATTATTATTATTATTATTATTATTATCATTATTATTATTATTATTATTATTATTATTATTATCATTATTATTATTATCATTATTTTTATTAATTAGTATTTATTATTATTATTGTTGTTAAAGTGATGATTTCTTGTTAGCAGCATTTATTATTTAAAACAATAAAGTGATAATTATCATTATTATTATTGATATTATTTTTTTTTATTATTTGTTATTATTATTAATTATTATTTTATTATTTTTATTATTATTGTTATTAGTAGTAGTAGTAATATTAATATTATATAAAATTTATTAATATTTTTTATTGTTATAATTAGTTAAACATACATGGCAATGATTTAATTATAAGATAACGCCAATCAAACATTTTTTTCACGATTAATTTCGACAGTTTTCCTGTCATCATCAGGTGGGATATAATACTCATTAAATAAAGGATTTTAAACAAATTTAATTATATATAAAAATTTTTTTTTTTTTATTTTATAAAAATATTATTTTTTAAAAACTTTAACATTTAAAATTTAATTTAATAATTTAAAAATTTAAAAATTTTTTATCAATTATTTAATTTAACACAACAATCAATACATACAATACACAAAAACTTATTTAAAAACACTCAAAACACAAGTATTTACAGCATTCTGCACAATAATTTTCGGATTCAGTGATTTTATCAACAGCGCCTCACAAATCACACGTTCCCAATAATTATCGAAGTTTTTTAATAAAATTTTAAAATCAGACATACCTATTTTAATCTTACAGCCCTTATTGTGCTCACCAATATGGGTCAAAGACTTCGGTCTATAATGTTCTCGAGCTCGAATACAGAGATGACGGGAAGTCTCTCCAATGTATGTGGCATTACACCCATTACATGTAAACTGATAAACGAGATCGGAACACAATTCAACCGGAGTCTTTGACTTATTAATAAACATATTGCGTACTTTCCATGAAGTTGACACTATCCTATAGTTTAAATTCCCTAACTGCTTTCTTATCTTCACTTTATAATCCTTAAAACCTTCTGAGTACGGCAATACTAACACAAATTTAGGCTCATCATCCTTGCTCACACTTTAATTTATTTAACTCATCAGACTCACACGTCTCAACAAGATCACACCCAAATTTTCTCAAACATGGATCCTTAGGATTTTTAATAAATTTGTCAACAGTCTCTTTCACCATAACTACTAAAAAGGATTTTGAATAACCATTCTTCATCAACAGTTCAACCAACACGTCAACACTCTTACCGAATTTTTAAAAGTAGAAGACAAAGACCATGCACGATAAATCAACCCCCTTCACCATATTTCTTTTATACTTGAATTCACAAAAACTTTCGGAAGAAGTATAGAGACCAGTATCAGTTGGTTTTCTATAAATCTCTGTCTCATAGTGTTTCTCTTTAAGTTGTATTAACAAATCCAAGAAAGCAAGCGATGATTTTTTCTCCGTTTCACATGTGAATACAATGTTTTTATGTAGACTATTCATATAATGCAAAAACGGGTCAACATGCCTCTGATTTTCAAATATAAGAAATATATCATCCACATACCGTTTATAAACAGTGGGTTTCATACCTTGGAAAGATGCAATTTTCTTTTCTAAGCTTGTTAAAAAAATTGAAGCCATCGTTGGTGCTAAAGGAGAACCCATAGCAACCCCATCTATTTGTTGATACCATTCATTATTGAAAAGAAAATTGATTTTTGAAGTTGCAAATACAAGAAGTTCACGAAATGCTGTTCTATCCAAAATATGATGTTCAGAAATATTTTCATTCCATAACAAGCAACATAATTCAATTGTTTCAACCAATGGTACATTAGTAAACAGACTACAAACATCAAACGAAACCATAATTTCATCCATACTTTGTCTACCATATTGTGCAATGCAGGAAACAAATTCAAAACTATCTTTACATTCAAATTCTGATCGTATCAATGGTTTCAATAATCCATCCAAAAATTTGGCTATTTTATACTGGGCAGTGCCAATCATGGATAAAACAGGTCTCATAGGCACGCCATCTTTATGGATTTTTGGAAGCCCATACATTTTTGCTGGTTGTGATCCCATTGGGCGAATGGACTTAAACAACTCTTCATCAATTTGCTTATTTTTAATTAATTTATTCAGTATTTCTTTCAACAAATTCTCATCCTTAAGAGGAGGCTGTATTCCGTTTCTTCGAGAAATCTCTATTTTCACAAACTGGGGAGCGTTCAAAACATCATTAAGCTTATTTACATATACATCATGGTCAAGAATTACCAATCCATTTCCTATCAATCCTACCAATCCATTGTTATTATTATTTATTATTTTATATTTTTTAATATTATTATTACTCGTTACTAAAATAAACACAACTTAATTAATTCACTGAAAATTAATTTTTTATTTAATTTTTTAAAATTGAAATAAACAAGCAAAAATATTTTTAGGTTATTTAATTAATATATAATAAATATTTTATAATATATTTTTCAAATATTTTATAACAACTATGGTTATTAATAAGTCATTTTAAATATATTTATTATTAATGCAAAGTAAAAAATTGTTTTTACCTAATTTAATAATATTTATGATTTAATTAATTTAATAATTTAAATAAATTTAATTAATAAATTTAAACTGTTTTTAAACAATTTCTTCAAACGATATTCAAATCACAGAATAAATAATTTTAATTTAAACAAACAATCTATAGATTTATAATAAATTTATTTGACTCAATAATTTAACTATTCAATACATTAATATAAAAATATTAACAAAATAGGCCGAAAAATCTTGTGATGGTAAAATTTTACAAATGCCTGTTTGGTTTTTACTGCTATTGTATATTAGATTTTCTTTTTTTTCTAACTATTCGTTTTTTAACATAAATAATTGCTCTTGATATTGTTTTCCTAAATTTAAACAAAAAATCACTGAATTATTCTATTTCCTCTTCCATTACTTTTGTGTAATATTAATTCTATTAATAGTTTCTTAATGTCAATTCAAATTCTCTATTACCGTATGTTTTTCTAACATCTTGTTTCTTTTTTCCCTAGGTTATCATTAATCTTAATTCCGATTTCTTTTAAACACTTAATGACCATTGTTGTAATGTTTATTTATCTGTTTCAGGTTTCTTGAATTTATTGAGTTTCCAAGCTACTCCTAAATTAAAATTAATTTATGTAAATTAAATTAAGATAGCTATTTATTTTTTTGTATATTTTATATTGAAATCAATTATAAATATTTTTGGTCGATATTTGCATTAATGTCAAAAATATAAATAGTTATTTGAGTATAAATAAATTGATAGAATTAACTTAATTCTGTTGTCAATTGATGAAAGAAAACAAGTAAAGGATTATATATTTCAACAGATAAACAATCAATTATTGTTACAAGAATTGTTACACTGGTCTATGAAGAAAATATGGATAATTAATATAAAACAAGATTTTCTACAATGAATCATAAATTAGAAGTAATGATCAACTGTAGCAAAAATACAAAAAATATATTGATCTCTACACATTAATGTCAATATCTCTTATTTGCTGGTAAATACTCTTTTCACCTATTGACTGCCAAAAATCAATTTCAAATATAATAACATCGATAATCTATAAAAATCAATTAAAAACACGATGAAATTGATTGTTAATAGAAAAAGGTTGGTCACACATTGTTTATATTAATAATGATGGAAAAGAAAAATCAAACAAAAAAATGTGTAAAGAACAGTTTTCTAAACAACAAAAAACATAGTGAAAAGAATTAGTAATAATGTGACATTGAAACAAAATATGCTGTATTGAATTATACCTATAGGAGGAAATTCAATCATAAATGCTAAATTAAAAAATATAATGTTAGCCACAATTTTCACCTTTACGAAGCCTAACATAATGAATATAGAAGAATTATTCTCTCCGGAATGAAAAATTTTCAACCAAACACAAAATGTATAATGGAAAAAAATTTCACAAATGATATAAAGAAAAAGTAAACATTAAACAACTCTTGAAAAGATTATTTTTCTTCAAATTATAAGAAAAGCTTAGAAGAAATTGTGCAATCTTAATCACCCGAAATTCAATGTAATCAATTGCTAATCGTTTCAACTAGGAAAGAGAATTTTAACACATAGTTGCGGAAATTGGACACTAATGACTTTGGCTTTAATATATGAGTTTACACGGAAGGACACCTAAGGAACAAGTTTCAATTCAATGAGTTTTTATAGACAGCGCGTTTTTTCACACGATTGTCGAAATTCATCGCAGTCGATAACATAATTAATCTTCCATTATCAGAGGTTTCTATCCCAATACGATTGACTACTTATGGTCTTCAATTTAAGTAGAAACTCACAGAAATTTTAAGTAGATTTTTCAAATGGAAACATCACAGCATACGAAACGCTAAATGTTAGCTAAATAATCATTAGTGATTTTCACATCATATTTGACTCCGTATGTTGAAGCTATTCAAATAAGAACTCCAAACAATAATTTAGTTGATTATCGATTATCACAATTTTACAAAATCCAATTTTATCGAAATACAACTGCACCACAAATTGATAAACTACAAATAATATTGGATAATTTTTACCAGTCAATGAATAGAAGAACAATATTAAAGGTTGACTACAAAATTAGTTACTCAGAAAGGTTATAAGTTGCTTCTGGTCTTTTACTCTTATTTTTTTGCAATATCAAATTCTAGTTTGTGATTTGTAATGAATGAGTTCTTTTGTAGTAGGATATAATGAGCTTTCTAATCTGCATACCCCTCCTTCAAGGTCATTATTTCAGGGTTAGATTTCAAAGTCAAGGTCATCTCAGTGTCAAATCTCAAGGTCGATATAAGGTCATTTTAGGGTCAAATTTCTAATATTTGTGACAATTTGGTTTTTTACGATTCTAGAATTTTGCTTCTGACAATCTTTGCGATATCGATGAAATCCGAGTTCTTTATTCATTAATGTTAACATGTATAATTTGATAGTTTATAGGAAATAAATTTAAATTTACTCTATTTATCGACTTAAAATCGATTTATAATAATGTAAAATTAAAAAATAAAATCAATTTCTTTATATTAAAATATCATTAAATCATTTCAAAATTTTACAGTGTAAAAGATATTCTTTGTCTAGATTTATTTCATTATTTTTCAAATGTTATATTATTTTTGCGGTACTTTCCTACTATTGACAGCTTTAAAAGAAAATCTCAATATTATCTTTATTTTGCTTTCACTTGGATATAATTTCGTCGTTTGTGACTTCGCCAGTAGATAGAGATACTAAAATCACTCGAGGAATCGAATTTAAATCTTTTTTTCTAAAAATAGAATGGAAATCCGCGTTACTATAAATAGATATTATTAGAAATATGTGTAAGTCTAAAAATTTCTTAGGCTCACAGAGAAATAATGAAGTTATTTTATATTCGAAATAAGATATCAAAGTCGTTTATTGATTTTAAAGCCATTTTGAATAATTCTTAACCCTTCTTTATATTTGCTTTTCTTATGGGTCTAATTTCGTTGATCAAGTTGGAATATGGCCTTCAACACTCCTTTAATATCGCACCTCTCCTGGTAATATCCACTCTTTAGATTCTTGGCTCAAATTTTCCCCATCCTCTGTTTTACAATATTAGCCAGAGACCTTGGTCTAATACAATGCAATAGGAAAAGTTTGATTTCACAAGCAACATTTCGTTTAACCATCACCTCTGCCGTTAAATATCGTTAAACGAACCTCTTAAATAACTTCCTTTAACTTTACATTTTTCTCCATTTATTCCTATAGTTTTTCTTCGTCTTTGACCGCCAAAACTTCAAATTTATATATTATGCTTCTCTTCCACATAATTTCCTTTTCTACCTTCTTTAAAATAAAAAACCGAATGGACTAAGGACTTTGAATATGTTAAAATTTCACATTATTACAAAAAGCTTCTGTAAACATTGACTATAGCACCTAATATCGACAGTCAATTTTTTTCAATATAAGCGATCAATATTGTTTTTTTTTTACAATATATTTTCTCCTTTTGGTTTACCTTCACTTTGGGAACCGTTATATTTGGCTGTCCATGGTAGGAGAGTACCATAAACGCTTCATGGCACACGTGTGTGTGTGTATTATGTGCATCTCATGGAAGTTAGAAATGTAATGATTCCTAATCCCTCCGAGGTGATATTTATCTTTCATTCATATATTTCAGATACACTTTCTAGGATATAATAACAACGGCGATGACACATTCAGTGTTTGGGTCTATCGGTCTGCCGTTGTTGTGGTATTGGCCTTTGTTTGTATTTCAGTGTACCGAAATTACAGTCGTTAAACTTGTTTCCGATGGGCTTATATATTATTTTTATATAATCAGGATACTCAAATTAAAATAAATTGCTGTTACAATGATCCTTGACTTCTCATTTTTATACACACATACACACGCAAAACAAACGAACGAACAAATACAAACGCACACACAATACGTACAATCTTTATAAATATGTCGTTCAATTAATCATTTACTATTTTTCATTACAATTATTATATAGTTATCAGGATTGGGATTTTGAATTTTGACCTATATTTTAATCAGAATATTATTTTTTTATGTTACATTTATTTTGTAATAAATTGTCATTTTATTTTGTAATTTGAATTATTTGAATTGTTATTTGAATTCTGTATTGTTTTTTGTTAATATTGCTTTTTTCATTGATAATTATTATTAATTAATTTTATATTTGCACAATTTTATTGATTTTACACATTAGTGTAAATAACGATTTTATTAAATGGTATTATTTCACATATATAAATGGCATTTTCAAAACATGTTTTTGACACATTTATTATCGATATATGGATTCCTGGTGATCGAGGAAACAAAATATCGATTTTTGAAAAATATTTCTATTGAGTGGTATTTCTGTAGTTATCATTGGGTAATCGTGGTTAGTTATTAATTGTTGACGTAGAGTTATAAATCGTTAATTTATAATTTGAAACTTTAAATGATTTCATTCTGCTAAAACAGATTGGCAGAAATTTCTCGCTTTCAGAAGTGTAACTAGGTAAATTATATTTTTAATATTTAAATTAATTTTAAAAATGGCAGTCTAAATTCTGTTGTGTCGTGTTTAGTTGGATTGTCGGTAAATCACAATTTTAATACGGTATCATTTAATCTTGAATTAATAAATCGCTATACGTGTCACTAATAGTCAATGAGTACTTTAGTCACGTCGATGGTTTTTTCCAGGTTCCTATTTTCGTAACGAGGGATTTGGATCAGTTAAACAATATCCAGATTCTTATACTAACTATCTGCAACTTCATAATTTAAATAGTTTTCATTTACACTTAAAATCAATTTTAACACTCGAAGTTTCGTTGTATTCTCTGAAATGAATGAAAGTCTTCCGTTCGAGTGACTAATGTGGACTAAATGATGATTATGGATTATTATTATTATTATTATATAATATCATCAAATCAAGAAAAATGTTGACATAGTTTAATTATGTGAACAAAATTACAAGAACGTTATGAAAAATTGCGATTTTTGTCTTTGGTCGATTTCTGTAGCAGCTTAATTATGTTTATTTAGATTCTAAATCTCATTAACTATGTTTTATGAATTTTTCTAAATTTGAAATTTTTTACATTAAATTTATTTCAACTAAATAAGTTTTTCATTTCTTATTAAAAGATTAATAAAAGTGCCTATCGTTTGAATTCTTCTGAATATTTCCCTTAATAGCTCATCGTAGTCATTACTTTTCCCATATATCAAGATATCATCTAGATAAACTACTACTCCTTGAAATTGTTCTTTTGTACTAAATGCAGTCATTTTTTGAATTTCAGGAGTCAACTCTACTTGATAATGTGCCTGACCTAAATCGATTGACGAAAATATTTTTGCATTCTCGTGACAGTCTAGTAAGAATTTGGTATTAGGCTTCGGAAATGATTCTTTCCGTTATGGAATTCAATCCACGATAATTTACACACATCCTGATGGATCCATCTTTATTCCCTAATTATTACTAACTGGGCATTCAAAGGACTCTTGCAACACCAAATAACATTTGCTTTAACTCTTTTATCAGCTCTTCAATCCGTTTCTTCATGTTCATTGGTTGACGTCGAGGATGTTGTTTTATTGGGCCTCCTGTTATCCGCATTTCATGTCGAAATAAATTTGTAAATCCTAGATCAAATTTCAATGCCATAAAAATTTCCCCATATTCCTTGACCCTTCCTTCAATATCTTTACTATTCTGACCTGCCATTGTCACTAGTGCTTTTTTATTTTTTCTTCATCTCTATGGATTTGTTTATCATTGACGTTTTCTATATTATTTATCTTCACTAACTTTACTCCAAACTCTATTATTGTATAAATGCGCCCTTTGAATTCGGGTTTGATCTCTTTTATCACTACTACTGTGATTATTTTGGTCTTTTGGTTCCATGTGACCGGTATAGTCATGAATTCCATTGCTTCTTCACCTCTAGTTGAAAAAACTCCGCATAATAATATCATACTACTTTAAAATTCTGGTTTGCTTACTTTCTTCCACAAATTCTTGCTCATGACTGTTACTAAAGCTCCAGAGTCCCATAACATATCAGCATTATTCAACAGTATTTTACTTTAATTTCTTTCATCTTCCGTCTGATACATCTCTTCTTCTGCCTCATCTTTTCGTCGTTCATTTCTTTTTTCGTAATTTACTGTCTTGACTCCACCGACGAAATGAAACCCGTGGAGTTACTGATGTTTTTTCGTCTTTCTCGGGAACATTGTATCTATCTTCCATATCGCTGTGAGCCATTCTGAAATCCTGGCTATTCTCGTTGTAATATTTTCTTTCAAATTTGAAATCTTCTTTTTCTATGCACACTATTATTTGATATCGGTGTGGAACCCTTTTCGTAACGAAAAACAATCTCAGAACCCATGTCCTTCCTTGTCACATATCTGACATTTATTTCCCAGTGGGCACTTATATCTTTAGTATCCCTTACATAATTATAATTTATGATTATAATTTTTTGTGTCTGATTTTATTCAAAAATCAGTCACTATTTATTCTCATTACTATGTCAATCATTACTGAAATTTGCTCCAAAATAAGTATCTTATGCATCTATAAAACAATTTTATTGACACGTGTCATCAATATTTGGCGCCTAAATTTCTTACATGACCTCAATTTTCTAAGTTCATCTTACTCTTCGTCCTATGATTTTTTACTCTAGACTTATATACAAATCGATGTGATTTCGCTGTGATGAAATTTTGTCTTTACATTTTTTGGTAATGTTTTCCCTACGATTTGACAAGAATAAAACAATTTAAAACAGGCCCCAACACGAACAGGGAAACTCTGGACTTTGAAACGAAAACTTTGCATGAACAATGAAAACAAATAATTAGTAACCGACTTCACAAATTGTCTATCCGAATGTAAAAAATGATTACTTTCACTGGGATTAAAGATCAGTCTAAACAGAAGACCTGATGATACGACTGTCCACGATTTCAAAACAGGTCTTTACTTCATTCAAACGACGAAGAAAAGTTTTCAGTATATACAAATATAGAAAAAACTATCATCCAAATCCCGATGGAGAATTTGATTCACCACATTCATAGATTTATCGCAAAATTTTGCATTATAAAAGATTTTTTATGTGATGCTACTTACAAACAACGATCCTATATTGATATATTCTAGAAAATTAGCCACATGTCACCAAACACCATCGAAATGAAGATCAAAGTATGGAAAATCATAGGCATAGAAATGGCCCTAAAGAATTAACTAAAAGTTTCGTTACAAAATAAGTCTACTATCAAGATTAGACCTATTGTGTCCAATATAAATGGACCAACAACTAAACAAGTTGGTTACTTTCAATGATCTTAAACTCATTGGACACTGCATCACAACATCTTCAGAGCAGCAACTGCCTCACGGCAAGATGAATTTAAAATGAACCTGGCAGAACTACACATAAACATTTCAAACACCCCTTCGGCCTTATTGTCGTATCATATACGCATCTATTGACTCAAAAGATGATATTAAATGTTCAGTAAAAAGGTTAATAGAAAGCAACTTGTTAATAAAGGAAACGAATATCATCAAACTACTTACTGTTTTCCTCGAAAACATTTATTTTTCCTTTGAACAAAAGATATATAAACAAGCTAAAGGTTTTCCAGGATTGCTAGCAATAATCTCTATGGATAACCTCAAATGAAAAACACTGAAAACCATACAATTTCGAAGTGTTGAATTTCTCCGTCGGTATTAGGAACGAGTCCGTGTGAAATTTCTTCCTCGATTTGCTGGAGTTTGTCAATGGCTGACCTGACCTCGTGGACCACCTGGGTTTGTTTTCGTGAAATTTTGCACATTTCGATTTCACATTTCATTTATAAATCAACATAAAATATAAATAATAAATAAAATAACTTAAGTGACAAATAATCGGGAAATAAGTATCAAAAGTGCCGCGTCTACTTTTGCGCACCGACTATTAAGCGGACAGTACAACTAAGCAAGATATATCCGACAAGATATTTTGTCCCCTTGTTGGAGTTCCCTTCAAATTGACACATATCTTTCAGGTAGTCTAGGAAAAAAGCATGCGCATGTCACCTCACCCTTCATTCTTTATACTTAAATTTTCAGGTCAACCATTCGAGATACTCACATGAATCTTCAATCATACGACAAGGTGCCCATGGAAAATAGTTCATGTTGGTGATGCCCAAAGTCAGCGAAAACTATAGAGCAGGTGAGCTGCTGTGTTACAACAACACCCCTATAGTGTTTCCCACGCGGGTTCTAGAGTTCCGATAGAAAGCTTTACCTCTCACTGATCGAAATATTATCTTCCAACTGGTCCTGGTTGGAAAATTTAAATTAAGAGTCACTAGCGCTTCACAATCATACTAATCATATGGCAGCAATTCTTAACCATTCATAGAGAAGATAAGACTAAACACATTCAAGTAACAACATTTGAACCAAACATTTAATTGTTAGAATCAATCCATATGACTTGCTAACATTATCGGCAATATGCGACCACTAGATTGGTTTTGGGGTGGAAGATTCCCAAAACGCGCTATCCTCGGCTTCCTTTAATAGCTGATCAAGGACAAAATCTGCTTGTCCCTCTTCATTCCTTGCCCGCATGAAGCGGATATGATGGAGGCTTTGAAGCTTCGAGTACAGAAATCAGATAGGCGGTCACTTTGGCATTGATGGCGACGTGGCCAGCTTGCGATTCCGCTTGTTTCTCTCAATGACGTTGAATCCGTTCCGTCCGAGTACGGGATTTTCATTTCGGTTTTCCAGGTGCAATATTTGAAGTCGGGACCACGACAAGTGCCAGTAGCAGCTGGAGACCTGCAAGTGCCTCAGAGATAAGTGACGTGACCGTATTGCTTCCATGCCCTCGACACTTGAATTGTATTGGTGAGATTGGCCGTTCAGCCAAATGGTGATTGGTGAAAATGTTCACTTGACTTTCGGCAGGACATTATGCGATGCGATTCCTGAGCTCGGAATTCGTATAGATTTGATGAAGAGCTCTCTATTGTTCTCGAATGAGGATGCGCTGCAAGCGATTTTCCTCCACCAGGCTATCCCTGCAGTTCTCGAGATGAGCACTTTCTTATTGATTTCCTTTATCTGGCAAGGGTGAATCAGGTCCCCTCCATATGATCGATTCGCTTCTTCAAATGCCCGATTTCTGTTTGCATTGTGCGCGTTGACGTATTTGTGTCTGCGATCGAGAAACAAGGTAGCAGAGTTGATTCGGTGCAGTTAGTTTTGTCATTTCTAAATCATAATAAAAAAATTCATTCATACCAGTATATGTTATAGACTTCAGACTTTATCAAACCTATCCTCAACACCATTAAGCTAATCATTTTCTGCAAAAAAACTTCGGTGAGTAAATGGATTTAACCGGTGGATGACGACAAAGTTTTATCGATTGATCAATGACTGAGCAATGACTGTTGATTTAGTATTTCAAACGAAACATGATTAATTAATGAAATTTTTATAAACTGTGAGTGCATGTTACTATTTATTAAGATTTAAAATAACCTGTAAGTGAACATTATCATTTGGTAAGCCATTAAACTATGCTCCATCGAACGTTATCGTTTACTAAATTAAATTAGTCTACAAAAGAACGTTATCACTTCGTACCATTAAATTGAACTGAAAAAAAAAATCAAAATGAACTGTTGTGGTTAGTTGAACCTTTCCTATCAAGTGCGTGAGTTTGTTAATTGACCATTTGATGTTTATTTCATGCCATGCAATCTAGTTGCTTAATTATTAGTGATCTTTGCACTCATGAAGTGAATGTTGTATAAATCATCATGTCTCAATAAACAGAAGTTTGTAAGGTATATGATGAAAAATTAGATGGGAATGTATTTATGAAATCAATGTTGATCAATATGCTGACCGATCGATCCGAGCCCTTAGTCTGGCAGTCGGCTAGTAGATGGATTGGGCACCGCTGGCACAGGGCACCGCTAGCACAGTACCCCCCCCTCTCCCCCCCGGTCGTCTTATCCCCCCCCGGTCGTCTTATTTTCAAAAATTATGCTAAGTTCCGAAAAGTACAAATTTTTTTTAAAACAAAGACTATATGACCTCTTTCATAAGGTCATATGAAACAAAGCACCTATCGATTTCATCCGAATTTGACTCATAAAATTTCTCAAGGTCATCCTCCCCTTTTGTAGACCATGCTTTCTATTCATCATCCTCATGTCCGTTTCATATGCTTCATGTTTTTTCAAAACACACCAATAGACCAGATTGAAAAATCTAACTTTCATTGCTCATTTTCCAAATTTAAAATAAAGACAATTTCATTTCACAGGATCGTCATTAACTCATGACTCATTCAATATGACTCATATGACCTTGATCAAAAATATTTTTTTCACCATGTTCCATTTTAAACGTAAAGACCATGACTCCCACATCAAGGTCTATTCCTTCAAGGTCGTTTCATATTTTGACTTCAAATATTTCTACCATGTTCATATGATCCACTCTGAAAAATAAACTTTTTTAAGGTCATGATGAAAAACAAAGACCATGTATTTATCAAGGTCATTTTCAATATGTCACGATCGATCCGAGCCCTTAGTCTGGCATGAGTGATGGATTAGGCATCTACGATCCCTCATTATCCCTTCCCCCCCGGTCGTCTTTTTTCAAAAATCTGCTAAGTCTAAAAGTACAAATTTTTTTTAAACAAAGACATATGACTCATCAAGGGCATTGAACAAAGACCATGACTCATCCGATGACTCATAAATTTCTCAAGGTCATTTAAACAAAGACCATGACTCATACTATGACTCATCAAGGTCATTTTCAAGGTCGTATGACTCATAATATGACTCATATGACCTTGAAAAATTTTTTTCAATGGTCATTTAAACAAAGACCATGACTCATCAAGGTCATTTTCAAGGTCGTATGACTCATAATATGACTCATATGACCTTGAAAAATTTTTTCAAGGTCATTTAAACAAAGACCATGACTCATCAAGGTCATTTTCAAGGTCGAATGAGTCATAGTATGACTCATATGCCCTTGAAAATTTTTTCCCAAGGTCATATGACTCATAGTATGACTCATCAAAATTTTCAAGGTCATTTAAACAAAGACCATGACTCATAATATGACTCATCAAGGTCATTTTCAAGGTCATATGACTCATAGTATGACTCATATGACCTTGAGGAAATTTTTTCAAGGTCATCTGACTCATCCTATGACTCATCAAGGTCATTTTCAAGGTCATATGAGTCATACTATGAGTCATGACCTTGAAAAAATTTCCTCAAGGCCATATGACTCATACGATGACTCATCAAAACTTTTCAAGGTCATTTTCAAGGTCATCTGAGTCATCCTATGACTCATCAAGGTCATTTTCAAGGTCGCATGACTCATCCAAGGTCATTCCCAAGGTCATATGACTCATCGCGATGAGTCATCAAGGTCATATTATTATTTTTAAAAAATATTATTATTTTTATTATTATTTTTAAAAATATTATTATTTTATTTTTAATTTTTTCAAAGTTCCCGCCAACCAAAATTAATAATCGATAGCTCATTTTAAAGCTCAATCCAAGACCTTTCGAATGAGCTATATATTATTATTATTATTATTATTATTATTATTATTATTATTATTATTATTATTATTATTATTATTATTATTATTATTATTATTATTATTATTATTATTATTATTATTATTATTATTATTATTATTATTATTAATCTATATACTCTGAGTCTATATACTCCTAGTCTATCCGACAAAATATTTTGTCCCCCTATGGGTAATGCTCACAAGGGTACTGGTCACGCTCAACAAATCAACAAATCAACAAAACATACATTTATTTAAACAATAAAATAATGTAAAATTAACAAGGTAAACTAAATATATATAGTATGATATTCATTAATCAGTGTTGAACAGGCTTGACACTTGCGAACATTCTTCTCGTGACACTTAGAACAAACAATTACGTGACCACACGGTAAATACAAAACCGAAACTCGATTTTCTTTACAAATTGAACAAGTTAAATATCTTTTCTTAACATCTTTCAATTTTTTCGTTAGCTTATTTTCAATCAAATCGGCTTTCGCTATCCATTCATAAATCAATCTACTATATCCTGGTTTCAACCTTAAAAACATACAACTCCAAAAGTATTCATTCAGTGAATCGTTGTTTACAGCTATTTTTTCTAAGTACATTAAATAACAAGATAACTTTAAAATGGATTTCTCATAATTAAATAAATCAAACAAATATTCAATAGAGGAATGTTTGAAAATTTTTAAAATATTTATGAGTTGTTTATCACTGTAAGTATCATGATTATTTATAAAATCTTCAAGTGTATTGTTTAAAAATGTCAATGAAATTTCAGAATAGGTTAATTTTTCCTTATTTCTAGTAGGACTTCCTTGCTATAAATGACATATAAAAAAATATTGACAAAATAATAAAGTTACACATTCATCGGTTTTATTTGTATAAATCATTATTAATAACTAAATTACTTTTGTTTTTACATTTATAAAAATTGTGATAACCAATCAAAATGTAACCATCAAATGTATAACTAAGCGTGACCAGTACCTTTGCAACCTGTTTAATGTTTTATTATTATTATTATTATTATTATTATTATTATTATTATTATTATTATTATTATTATTATTATTATTATTATTATTATTATTATTATTATTATTATTATTATTATTATTATTATTATATTATTATTATTATTATTATTATTATTATTATTATTATTATTATTATTATTAATATTATTATTATTATTATTATTATTATTATTATTATTATTATTATTATTATATTATTATTATTATTATTATTATTATTATTATTATTATTATTATTATTATTATTATTATTATTATTATTATTATTATTATTATTATTATTATTATTATTATTATTATTATTATTATTATTATTTCATTGATATAGCTGCATGCCCACTGCAAACTATATATAAAAAATATAGCTGCATGCCCACTGCAGACTATATATAAAAAAATATAGCTGCATGCCCACTGCAGACTATATAAAAAATCACCATTAAATATAAAAAAAAAATATAACAAGAAATACTTTAAAAAATTAAAAAAATTCTGTTTACAAATTTTTATTCAATAAGTATATACAAGTTTTTATACAATTTTTTACATTTTTTTTTTTTTTTTTTTATACAATTTTATAAATCAAAATATACAAGTTTTTCAATATATATATACAAGTTTTTGTAAATCACAATTTTCAATTGCCCTATTGATCTTCTTCCCAATCACTATCGTCGAAACTGGGACTTGGAGCCGGACCGAATTCCTCATCATATTCGCTTAATTCGTCAACTCCTAAATAGTGCCCAAATGCGTAACTTAAGTTTTTCCCTAGCCACGCGCGCTTATCATCATTATTACTTAGGGCAATTTTCGAATTTTTAAAAGTAAAAAGTTGGTGATTTCTAGTACCTATTCTAGTCTGAGGTACAGAAATCACCTGATTTGAATTAAAGCAATTTAGATATGTTTCGTGTGTTATTGATGTCCCAGATAATTTAACCCCCTTCGCTTTTACCGTTTCCTTACTACCTAAAAGACTATAACATTTAGGGCGTAAGAAAACCCATTCAGAATACCCTAATCCCTTGCTCTCATCTTTAAACTTCCCGATGACCGAGTCAAGGTTCCTACTATACAAGGGGTGTGTTGGATCGTAATTTGACGTATCCAATAAATTATCTGAGATCATCTGAGGTAATAATGTTGTTAATTTTAAATTTTTAATTTCCAAAAAGAAACTGTCGGTATCACCGGCAATAATATTAATAATACATTTATATTGGCGTCTGTACTTCTCCAAATCAATATATTGGAGCTGGTACATCCGTAGTTTAGACAGATCTAGTACTGTTTGACCGATGTAGCTAGGTCTGTCTAAACAAATCATATCTTTTTCCAAATGTGCCGCAATCAGATCGTCATCGATTCTTATAGACTTTCTGAAAGTCGGCTTTGAGGAGTATACTATCATCTTTTCAGATGAATTACACAACCTCAAATTCATTCTTTTTTTTAGATTTTCTACGGATTTACCGTACAGACTGTTGTTATACAATTTGAACAAGTCCCTATATATCTCGCTAGTAGACTGAGATCGCAAGTGGTGTTGGTGTCTATATAGGATTTAAAGATAGGTCCTTGTTTAAACTTTATACATCTAATAATATTTACAACAACCGCACCTAATTCTATATACAATTTGAGAAGCCTCCAATGAAGAACATAGTTCCTCTTTGGCCAATGCGTAAGCATAAGCTTCTCAACTTTTGAATTAGGCGGGCACAACTTTTCCGGCGCAAGCGGAAAATCATTCAAAAAGTCATGCACACATTCCGGAATATCGATATCGACCTCCATAGTATACCCATATGGAAGGTTATCAATATCCGTGTTCATACATTCAAGTAAAACATTCAAATTTTCATGCACCCAAGAAAAATCACCATACGGAAGATTTGGCTAAGAGCCCAACCATACAGATTATTTATATCAATGTACAATAATTCTGTATCATCTGAAGTAGCCGTGTAATGTTTGTTAACAAATGTTAACCCACCCCGGATACCTCCCTCATAGAAATTATACATTTCCATGTCCTGCAAAAGTTCTATTGGTTCCGTTAATGTCATAAGCGCTGAGGCCCATGACATACCGGGAATCCCGTAGAAATTAAGAGGATCCAGACCATTGTAAGCAATTGCCTTACCGCGGAATTGCTGAAAATAGTCTGCGAGGAGGTATACGTCCAATTTTAGGTAGATTAACATATAATCTAACAAGCTATTACAGTTATGCTGACTCCACATTAGTTGAGCCTCAGCGTACTGATCTTCCGTAACATCAGACCAAATAGGAGGTAATTCTAAAGTCGATTCAAGAACATCTAAAGAAGTAGCGAAATTATATGGAAAGATACCTTTAGAGTGAATCATCGACCCTTGAAAGACAGACGAAGTCAAAGGAAAAGTAGTCAAAGTTTTCACAGCTTTTGCTAAAGAACAATTAACAAATTGCATGCTGTCAATAAAACGAACAGGCAATTTGTTAATATATGCAATTAAAGATATAAATTTTTCTGTAGAGGTAGGTATAATATTAAGTTCCCAAAGGGGAAAATCACTGAGACCATGTTTTAAAATATGGTGGAGGTCATAGCCTCGTAAATTATGAAAGACAACAGGTAACAACTTATTAATCCTGCGAGAGACATTGCATTTCCTACATGCCGCTCCGACATATCTACCTGTAAAATGGCAATGATCTCTCACAGGATTAATAATAGATTTTTTACACAAATAACAAATAGTGGTAGATCGAAAGGCACGCTCCTGAGCAAAAGACAAAGTAGACATGCCTTTATGACCTTCAAGTTCATAATATGGCAGGACAATTGTGACAGCAATTTCCTCCACTTTCCTCAAAAAATCCAAAATACAATTCGGTCCAAAAAATAATAATAAAATTTAGTGTGTGTATAATTATTAATTAATAAAAGACCTGCTGATATGGGTAAATGAATTTGATGATATGTTTCATGTTCTGGTAAAACCGATTCAAAATCGGCATAAATTACGAAGGGAGGTGTAACGGTTTTTGCGTAATCTGAGAATAATAAATCTTTATTTTTAGGAAGTGTATACAAAGTTGTGCCAGTCTGATTTTTACAGCATAGAGCAACATGCTGATCGAAAGCATTCTTATATCTAAACCCATTTAAACAATGTGGGCACCAGTTACACCTTATTTGAACGTTTACATTTTCATTTTCATGACAATTCATTAATTTGTCCAAGTCAGTCACGGCTGTATAATGATATTTATCTTTATTACTCAAAAGTAATAAATAAATTGGTCTACCGTCTATAACCTTGGAGCGATGTACTATATTAAGATGAGGGTGGTGAGCTACATAATCCTCAGAAATATCTAAATCAGAACTGGCTGGATTATAAGAAAGAACGTTTATGCTCAAGTTTAAATCTCTATTTTTTCTTTCAAATTTGGGAATGTTGCATAGCCTCATCGGGCAATCGGTGTCTTCGTCATAATTTAATAGAGGTAAAAATTCTATATATTTGGCGGCTCTTTGGTGATTACGACCTATTTCTTCTCTTTTTAAAAGTGCAAGAATGCTATACAAGAAGCACTTATGGTCGTTGTTTTTGACATTAATTATAGCGTGTTTTAATTTTAATGCTGATGGGGTTTTTATATAGCTATGTCCGGATAATCTACTAACGGGTGCGTATTTCGTTAAAATAAAATCTATCTCTAAAATATTCAATACTCGCCACCCGCTTCCTAAATAGGTGAATTGCTCAATCTTTTCATTTAATTTGCTCACCCCCTCGTTTATAAAATTTGATGTAAAAACTTGAGCATTATTTGAAAAATAATTATCCCGGATCTCCCCATCTTTTTCAAATTTAATTAAAATTGTGAATTGAATTTTTACCTTGCCCATCTTTTCTATTTCCTCTATTAATCTATCTTCAATTTTTGATGTTAGGGCTATTTTTACTAGGTTTTGATTTCTTATGTTAAATTTTAATGTTTTTCGGGATCCATTCAAATCGGATTCTACCGTAGGTTCAAACAAAGAGCCGCCTATTTGAAATATGTTAAAAGATGTTGAAGCTACACATTCATCATTGATGACTATCACTTCTTGTTGTGTAATGGGTGCTTGTTGTGTAATGGGTGCGTGTTGTGTAAACGATGTTGAAGCTACACATTCATCTTTGCTGATGACTATCACTTCAGGTCGCGATAATTTATTCGGAATGTAATTTTTAATTAAAGCAGCAGGTCTTTTAATAGATTCTTTTCTTTTAATATCTTTTTTAATAATATTTATAGTATCTTTTTTAATAATAATATCATCTTTTTTAATAAAATCTGTTTTTTCTTTTATAATATTTTTTTTAATATTTTTTAAATCTTTTTTAATATCTTTTTTTATATCTTTTTTAATAATATTTTTTGGTAAATTTTTTTGTAATTTTTTTTTATTTTTATTTATTTTTTTAAATAAAACATTTTTTGAGATCGAAAATTGCCCTAAGTGACTATGATGTTTATTAAAAAATTCTCTATATTTTATTTTTTCGCTCGTTACACATTTGGGGCATATAAAAAAGTTGATCGAATTAAACGTCTTTCGATAATATTTTTTCATTGTCCGATGACATTTATCGCTATGTCCAATTGAGGACTGACAATAATTTGGGTATAGTTTACCTGTTAAATAATAAAATTAAAGTTTTATTCTTTTTCTAATTGTTATTAATTGTTACATCTATAAGGATTTATCATCATTTGTTATTTAATTCAAATGAACTATATAACAAATGATGATAAATCCCTATAGAAAATAGGTTAATATATTCGAGAGAATATTAAAGAGATTTTAGTAGATAGGTCAGATTATTATATGAATATGTAAAATATTAGACGAGTCAGATTATTATTATTATTATTATTTATATTATTATTATTATATTAAAGAGAAGTAGCTGCATGCCCACTGCAGACTACTATGTAGCTACATGCTTACTGTAGACTACATTAGAAGGGTCAGATTATTTATATTTATATTTATATTTATATTATTATTATTTATATTATTATTATTATATTAAAGAGAAGTAGCTGCATGCCCACTGCAGACTACTATGTAGCTACATGCTTACTGTAGACTACATTAGAAGGGTCAGATTATTTATATTTATATTTATATTATTATTATTTATATTATTATTATTTATATTATTATTATTATTATATTAAAGAGAAGTAGCTGCATGCCCACTGCAGACTACTATGTAGCTACATGCTTACTGTAGACTACATTAGAAGGGTCAGATTATTTATATTTATATTTATATTATTATTATTATTTATATTATTATTATTATATTAAAGACAAGTAGCTGCATGCCCACTGCAGACTACTATGTAGCTACATGCTTACTGTAGACTACATTATTATTTATATAAAAGACAAGTAGCTGCATGCCCACTGCAGACTACTATGTAGCTACATGCTTACTGTAGACTACATTATTATTAATATTATTATTATTATTATTATTATTATTATTATTATTATTATTATTATTATTATTATTTTAACTATTGTAGATGCACATTGCAAACTACAAGGATTAATTTAAAACTATAATTTTGTAATCACTTTTTTAAATACTTTGATTATATTTCAAAAACATAGTATTTACTTCATATAATCATTTTCTTCATAATTTGAGCATAAATCATCATAATTTTGGTCATATTTTCATCATAATTTTGGTCATAAATCATTTTCATTTTGTTCATAAATTTTCGTCATTATTTCATAATAAATCATTTTCATCATAATTTTCTTCGTAAATCATTTTCATCATAATTTTGGTCATAAATCATCATAATTTGGGCATAAATCATTTTCTTCATAAATCATCATAATTTGGGCATAAATCATTTTCTTCATAATTTGAGCATAAATCATAAATCATCATAATTTAGGCATAAATCATTTTCTTCATAATTTGAGCATAAATCATCATAATTTAGGCATAAATCATTTTCTTCATAATTTGAGCATAAATCATCATAATTTGGGCATAAATTCATAATTCATTTTTCTTCATAATTTGGGCATAAGGTTCATCAAAATATTTAATAAATTTTCATCAAAAATTAAAGAAATTTACATCAAAATATTTAAAAAAAAGTGATTACAAAATTTTAATATTTAAAAATTTTAATATTTAAATATATATATATATATATAAAATAAATATATCTTACATGGTGATTCAATGTCAGAATCATCCTCCGAAGAGTCATGGGGAATTCGGTCCACCACATCAGAAGACACATTTGAGGAGTCATTTGAGGAGTCATTTGAGGAGTCATTTGAAAAGTCATTATTATTATTAATTTCATCTTCTTCGTCGATATCGACATTGAATTTAAACGCTAAAAAATAAAATTTTTAAAAATACTAAAATAAAGTAAAATAAATTTACTTTTTTCATTGATAATCTTGTTTTGCCCAACATCATTAACTGGGGCATCATTAACTGGGGCATCATTAACTGGAGCATCTGTTTGCCCAAGAAAAACGACGTCATCGTCGCTATTATCATTTTCTTTTAAAACATTTTCTAAAATTCAAAATCAATTTAATAAAAATTAAAATTATAAATTTACCGAAGATCTTATTAGGAGCATCCGTTTGCCCGAGAAAAACAATGTCATCATCGCTATTATCATTTTCTGCAATGAAAATTAATTAATTTAATAAAAATTAAAATATTAAATTTACCGAAAATTCGATCCACGTTCAATATTGATTCGTCTTCGGTAACTGCGAACCAGTCGAAAGGATCTAAATAAAATAGAATAAAAAATAGAATAAAAATAATAATAATTTACCATTAGTCAAGAGAGCTCTCAAGACTCGAGTATTATTATTCTTTTCCATTTTAGAATTGGTTGATTGATTGAATTGAAATTTCAAAATTTTAAAATAATTGTGACAAATTTTAGATTTGTCAATGTTTATAAAGAGAATGAATATTTTCCTGTCCCAGCCAATGAGAATATAGACACACACACATATACATTGAATATTTTACTCTCTCAACCAATCACACGCATGCATGTATGTAATGTAAATCACTCAAAATACATGTGACTGCCTTTGTTAGTCATGCCTTTGTTAACTTGCACTGTGCATGCTTCAGGCAAAGGCAGTCTTTATGTTTCAAATAATAATATTTATTCGAATAATAATAAAATTAATTAAAAATCATAATATTTTTCACAATAATAATAATATTAATAATATTAATAATAATAATAATAATAATAATAATAATAATAATAATAATACTAATAATAATATTAATTTTCACAATAATAATATTAATAATAATAATAATAATACTATTAATAATAATAATAATAATATTAATAATAACACAACAACAAAGGAAAGGATACATTTATTAAACATCAAATTTTATTAAACATTTTTTCTTTAAACATCAAATTTTTTGTACAATAACCAAGCTAAACAATGTTGACCACATGTTTGGGTCAAGGGATTTTGAAACATAGTTTTATTATACACAATAGGTTTCCCCATTGTTTGTAGTTTTGATATCAACAAAGCTGGGTAATAAAAACCCATAGGATCGAACACGAATATATTACCAGGTTTCACATATATAGCTATCCAATGTTCTCCACCAAGATGAGACGATTGAGTATTGACGATTATTGCTTGATTATTGCTCAAATATGGAATTTTATCAAGAGGAAAAACTCCAACAAATTCATTTCCCAATATCTGTTTTCCGATTTTATTGACCTGAACAGAACTATTTAAATAAATCTAGAGTATAAAAAAAAAAAACAACTTACTCCATGATAACTTTTTATGTTTCTGTATACATTTATACCAACACAGTTCTATTTGCAGTAATTTGAACTTCATTTTCAAATACTCCATATATTATAACATGTACTGGTTCAGTAATAGCTTTTGCAAACTTTATATCCAGTCGTAAATTTCCATTTTGAGGTAATTGACTTTGATTTAAATCAAAATCAGGGGCTAAAACAAATGTAAAAAATGGGTATTTGCTTTTAAAATCTTCTAGAGTTATTCCGCAATTCAAATTTTTATCTAAATAACCCAGATTTCTAACAATACTCTGCATATATGTCGCGCAGTAATTGTCATTCTCGAAATCTTGAATATATGTTTCTCTATAATCAGTATTTTTCGACAAAGTCAATGATGTAACACCAAAGTTTTTGAAAATTGAGCTGGACGCAGTATATGATCCATTATATTGTGCTTCACTTTGAAATGTTATCAGAATAAAATTAGGCATTCTTCTGTCACCAAATATTTGTTCTTTATAGAATGATGAAGCACCTTTAGCAATAGCAAATTGTACAATTTCCTTTGTTTTTAATGGATAAATTGCATGTTTTGAATTAAGACCCAATTGATGACCTGCTAATACTGAGGGGTCTACTCGAACTCTTCTCACCAATAATTTTGCATCAACTAATTGACATATTGGTGTAGTAGTTGCACTAGTAAGAGATAATGCAGAATCAGACCTTTTCAGTCTAATATGTACATTAACTCCCGGTAGTAAATATTTCGGTTGATCCATAAAATCAAGTTGTAATGATGAGCACATGGTGAAAACCTTTGAGCCTTTTACCCACTTTTTTCTTTCATCATCTGCTGCTGCATAACCCATAGGAGTAAGACATGTATTTTTAGTATCGGAATTGTAATTTAAAATAGTTTCTATTAATGCCTTGTGAATGAATGTATTATTTCCGCCCTCAATCTTGATATTATTAAATCCCAACACTGCATCTTTAAAAAGAGTATGAAACAGGAAATTGTTCGGTATTACATCTGCATTGGCATCCAAAACTTTTCTATCTTTATCTACAACCTTAATCTGAACAGTCAATAAAGTATCATTCAAATCTAAATATTCGGTTTGCGAACCATTAATATAAAACTCGATATCATTTCTACTATCGGTAATTGAATTCATAGGAAAAACTTCCTCAAATGCCCCAAATTCTATTACAGCCTGGGGCGACGGTCTATCAAATATACATAATTCGGATTTACCACAAATCATTTTGCAAATATAGTTCCATGTCCTTTCATTCGTTTGTTTATACGTGATATTCCATGTCTTTTACGTTTTGGAGCTGGAGCTGGAGCTGGAGGTTTTTCTTTTTGAAACATACCTGCAACCCCGGGTAAAACTTTCCCTAATTCTGCTAAAGCATTTGTTTTTAGAGATGGTAATATTTTCTGTTCATTCATAATAACATCTTTTGCAGTTTTCATACCAAAACTACCAATACGTTTAAGAATAGGCAGGGCAAATCTACCAATTGTTCTCAACCATCCTGATCCGTACTGTTTGCCAATAAAATATGGTAATTCACCACCAGATTGGCTACCACTATACATACTAATAATATCAGAATTAGCCATTTATTTTACGAAAATGTAATGTCAAATGAGTTTTTGAGCCTTTTGGAAATTCGATTAATTGACCAGAATCATCTCTTATATTTATTTCTATATTGTTTATACAAGATGTTGAAACAGGTAGATACATGGGATTTTCTACATTGATTTGTACAACTTCATCTTGATCATGTTTTTCAATCCATATAGATTTCATTAAAGGTACACTAGAATCGCCAACAATAACTGGTTCCACGATATTACTGTAAATGAACATTTGCTGATGATGTTTAAGGATTTTCGGTTTGTTTGTTCCTTCACAAATTTGTTCATTTTGTGTACATACTGGTTTAGTCAATCCTAATGTTTTTGCCAAATTTGAGTCAAATTTAACTTGACTAAGATTAGAATTTATACTAAATCTAAATACTTTATCTTTTTGAAGCTCAAAAACTGTTAAAATATCGCTACAATTGTCACCTAAATAAGTTTGTAATTGTTCGAGGTCTGTAATATATAAATTATCTTTAAAAGTATATGCATGCTCTGTTATTTCAATGTATGACAGCTTAAATTTGAATTCCACTAAATTATTAGATTTTGGAAGTGTAGAGAGATTTATTTTGACTGTATCATTAAATACATTACGTAAATCAGTAAATCCAAGACGTTTAGCATCAGCCACTGTAGAAAATATAATTTCGAATGGCTTATTCAAGCAATTCATGTATAAATATTGACCATCATCATAAATTATAGGTTTCCTTGATTTCGATGAACTCGTCAAGTTATAACTATCTTTATCAATAAGAACACTAATATATTCCGTTACTGCTACTTTCTTATTATATTCAATAACGGATTTGCTATAGATTGGGAATAAATTGTATACAAATGTAAAATCCAACAGAGCAACTTCCCAGTCATTATCCAAATAGATAGGGTTTTGGAGTTCGATGATGAATTTGCTTGCTTGATTGTCTGGATGAATTAATGGACAACTATTGCTCGGCAAAATAGTATAAAAATTCACTTTACTAGGTCTTTTGCTGATATCCATGACGGGTTTTGATAACCATGCCATTTGACATAGTATTGTTTATCCTTACCGACCTTTTTAGTTTTCAATATTTTTTGAATTCTAAATACTTTTGGGGGAGGAATGACTTGTAATTCCTGCTCATAAAATTTCCCCTGTACAATATTATTATCATTGTCTTTGATGACATACATTACAGGATGCTGTTTAGTATTTATTTTTGAAATTACAAAGACTTCATCACTCCAATTTGTATCAAAATTTTTAATAAATGGTGATGCACTAATTTTACTAATTCTAACATGGTCACCGACTTTATATTTAGGTTTTGCAATTTTTACAGATTTCTTAGAAGTCAATGATGTTTTTGATGTAATATCAACCGGTCTCAATCCATTCAGTCCTCGATGTGATGAATGATTATAACTTGTTATTATTTTCGGTAAAGCATTTACCCATTTTTTATTACCTTGATGCACGAACAATTTCTTTAATCGATCTCTCAATGTTCGATTAAATCTTTCAACATGGGCAGCTTTGTATTGAGAATGTACCGAGTAGTGATTTATTTTCAGTTTATCGAGGATTTGCTTAACTTTACTATTGTAGAATTCTTTACCTAAAATAATAATAATAATAATTATAATAATAATAATAATAATAATAATAATAATAATAATAATAATAATAATAATAATAATAATAATAATAATAATAATAATAATAATAATACCTAAATCTGTTTGCAAGTTATTAGGATGTCCGTCTTTAAATAAAATATTAATTGCCTTGGACATTTCTTCTGCGGACTTTGCCTTGACTGGTATTGCTCGTGCAAACCTGCTGTATACATTAATACATGTTAAAATATATTTATTCCCATTGTTAATTTTCGAATAAGGTATCATCTCCATCAAATCCATTTGCCATAAATCATCAATACCAAATGTTTTATACGCTCTTGTTGGAAATCTTTTCCGCATTGGTTTGTTCAAACTGTACGCAAGCTGATCTGATAACCACTTCTGGGTTTCTTTTTTCGAATTCGGAACTCTTTTGTTTAATTTTGCCACTCCACCGAAACCGGCTTCGTCTTCTGGGTTCGTCCAAATCTTCTCCATTACAACAAGAAGATTTAAAATTAAATTTAATGTCGGGCAATGAAGGATTAGCACCCATTGTTTATGATTGATTTCCTACAACTCCACCTAATAATGATAATGCCAGAGGTATTAATGCACCAATAAATCCACCTTGTTGTTTATATATAATTTTTCTCATTTGCTTACGATTTTTATTATTTACTAAAGATAACAATGGTTTCCTATGTTTGCTCAATAAATGCTTTTTTGATTTACTGATTTTAATTTTGCCTTTGACTACTTTAAGTATAATATTGAGTAAATCATCGACAACAAAATTTGGGAATGATTGCAATATATTCATTCTTTTCATACTCGGGGCCTTTAACAATGCATTAAAAAATGGAAAACTGCGATGATTTTTAACTACTTTTTTACCGGTTTTACGGGTTTTACGGGTTTTACGTTTAGGTTTAGGATTTTTCGAAATAAGATTCATTGCAGAGAAATTTTCAGTTACAAGTTTTTTAGACGGTGTATAACTAGTTGTTGGTGGAACTTTTGGAACTTTAATAGTCTTTCTAATACCTTTTCTTAATTTCTTAATATTTTTCACCCTTGCTTTTAGAAACATTATTATTCATAGAGGTTTTCAACTTTGTTTATAAACCATGGCACCTTTTGGGTTGAAAATATCTGTTTTTACACGTAAATCATCGGGACATTGTTGTGTGAAATCAAGAAATATATATCCATGAGGTATTTTTGTAGCATCTTGAAATGCACTGATAAGAAAATTACGATTATTAGGGTATGCTTGACGTGCAAGAAAATCAATCACTGTTGCATCTCTAGGATTCTTGAAAATAACTAAATATTGTACATTTAAATTACGTGTTCGATGTGCCCCACCTTGATGAAATAGATTTTGTGTTATGAAAATAACTGTTACACCAACATGTCTGCTGATCTTTGTAAATAAATTATTAAAATCTTTTTCTTTATTAGCTTCTTGATACAAATCATCGATAATAATGACATCGCCTTTCTTTAATCGGCTGGACCAGTTTTTATCGAATCCCTTTAATTTACAGAAACTTGATTGAGTTAATCCATGTTCTTCATCAGCACCCCTATGCCAATAAATCCTGTTGAATTTTGATTTGAATAAATTTGATTTTAGTAATTTACAAACAAATAATGTTTTTCCACTACCACTCGGACCAACGATTTGGTATACTGCATCATTTCTTAATTCCATTTCAAAAATTTTATATACGTGTATTTGTTTATATTCGATGATTTAATGAACTCATGCTCAATTTGTATATAAAGACTAATTTTCATAAATGATTTAATAATGTTAGCAAATATAAACTATCGAGGAAATTTTGATGTATCGAATATGAGGTTCCCACCAGGGAAACCCCAGCAAATTATCGATAGAAGCGGGAAATATCCGATAATATTTTTCAAGACTGGTAAATGTCGAATCATGGGATGTAAGAAACCTTTGGATATTAATAAATTACAATATCGAATAAATAATATTAAAATCCAATCAATTACCGTTACTATGGATATGGGACATAGTATCAATCTATATAAAATGTCGAAAAAATGTGATTGTATGTTTGAACCGGAATTGTTTCCGGCACTAAGACTATTAAAATATAACCCTATATGTGTCAACGTGTTTGCTAGTGGAAAGGTTGTCATGTTGGGGTTGAGAAATTTGGAGTATAGAGAATTTGTTGACAATGTTCGAAATGAGATAATTTCATTGGTCGATTTTTAATTGGTTAATTTCTAATTGGTTATTGATTGATTTAAACAAACGGTTTTTTGTTTAGAATTCATTTTTTTTTCACTATGTACAAAATACCAAGCTCTGCAACCCTCATGAAGGATATTGACGATTCCGGTAAATTTAAAATTTTTATTTACACATTATTTACTATTTATTATTTTAGAAAAATATATCAAAGTTATGATCAATAGGATAAAATATTATTATCCGCAAATCAATGAAATTATTAAGGATAGAGAAGCAGAAATAATTCCGGACCTCATATTCTACACAACGCAAATTAGAATAATGGAGGTATTTCACCAGTTCCTGTGGGATATAAAGATAAACCGAAGCATCAAACAAATGGAGCCAGAGTACCAGTGCATCATCGGATGCTCATGCTGTGCCGATCGATACCGGCGATATGTCGAATGGGAGTTAGTGAAAACTCTGAGAAGGTTTCACTACTCCCGGATTGTTGATTTAGGTTACGAATAAATGTTTTTAATGTTTGAATTGTGTTTTTTTTTCTTTATATTTAAAATAGTAATAATAATAATAATAGAAATAGTAATAATAATAATAATAGTAATAATAATAATAGAAATAGTAATAATAATAGAAATAGTAATAATAGAAATAGTAATAATAGTAATAGAAATAATAGTAATAGTAATAATAAAACATTAATAATAAAACATTAATAGAACATAAATGCAGTATTAATGCAAATGACCTGCAATTTTAAACAAAGACATGCTATCATCTGATTGGTTGATAGACATGAGTCAAAGGTATAAAAACCCTGTAACCTTTAAATTTAATCATTATTCACGATGACCAAGAAAATTTCAAGCACCGAAAAACCTAAAGAAATGGTACAACCAGTTCAAATGTTCCACAATTACAGAATGTATTTTTTGAAAGAAGAAATCAATATGAAATTGGTTGCACCAGTCAAGCTAATTCCGACTAAATTTGATTTCTTATCCGGCACGCTTTCAATGATTGATGTCAAAACTATTGATGATGTTTTTAAACGGATAGATTCGAATCTATCGTGTAATCAACATGCGTGGTTCAACAATAGATATGCAAGATTTTATGATGCTTTTGATGAAATCAGTTTCAAAGAAAATGAAAATTGGTATATAACAATTGCAATCCAGGGATATAAAGTTGATAATAATGATGTATATTCTCCTATTTGGAAAATTATGTCTGCTAGACTTTCACAAATATTTTAATGTTATATTTAATAAATGTATTAGTCAGATTTGTTTTTCTCTTTATTAATTGCAACATAAATGCAAATGACATGCAAATTTAACAAAGAAAATCTATAAACAAAATTATAATATAGTTTTAAAGTGATGAAAATGACTGCAGAAAAAGGTTAACATGATTAATTAATTACCGAATTATTTATTATTTAGAATTTTTAATCAACTTTTTGTTGGAAAAGTTAGCAGAAATATCTGGTGTGAAAATTGAGGACATATTATCTATTACAAATGCCTTAAATATCGGCTGGTTAGTTGAGAGTCAAGATACAGGATTTGATGATGAGGAAGAAACTCAAGAAACCGATACTCAAGAAATTGATGAGGAAATCTATGAACCTATAGAGGAACCTATAGAGGAACCTATAGAGGAACCTAAAGATGAATCTAAAGATAATATTACGAATGATTGTATTGATCATGTCGTTGAAAATATAATGAAATGTGGAGATGACGACTGTGAATGTGTTAATTAATAAATCTTAGTTAATTAGTGTTTGTAAATTTATTTAAAATGTTATTTAAATATTTATTTAAAAATCAAACAAAAAATAACTATATTAATTTTTATTTAAAAATCTTGATAAAATATACAAAATAGCAACACCTGTTGCAAGTTTTAGATAGTTTTTAAATTTTCTCTTCTGGTCATCAATTTGCTTCGCATTTCTAGCGAGTTGATTGAATACGCCCCATCCGCCATTGGCTTCAATCCATGGTTGAAACTTTGACTTGATTATCTAGAAAATAAATATTAATAAAATATAAATTATAAAATTATTACTTCTTGAGACCACTGATAATAGTGCTCCGAGTCCCATAAACTTCTTTCGATAATTATTTTCATATAAGCGAACCCTACTAGTATTCGGGTCCACTTCATCTGATCGTCGCATAGACAGTTAAAAATTCTATTAAAATAGAATTTTTTGGTTTCCAGACAATCGGAATTGATCACATCTTCATAATCAATGTGATTACCTTCTATGACCTTTTCGGTCCGATCGACCAGGAAACATAGGCTTTCCATAATATTCCTGTTGACTAGTTCTCTTAAAACATTTTCCATAAATCGAGACATTTTTACAATAATTTAAAATATGATGTTTTATTTATACTAATACCGGATGATTTTGATTGGTTGATAGACTATAAATGTAAAAGAAAGGTTTTGATTTGATACACCATGAAAACTATATTCATATTGCTAATTATTATAACGAGTGTGTGCTCACACAATACAACAATAACAGTGGAGTCTTTTAATAAATCAATATGTGTTTGTCCGAATACAGCCAAGTTGATGGATATTTTATATATTCTCGACAAACCAAAATGGTCAAAGCATCCAGGAAAAAGAATATCTCAAAGATTGGAGAATTTAGAAAACAGTTATGAACTATCATTTGAATATATACAACATATAAAATTTGAATTGATTGATCATATTAAGGTTTTCAATAACTCCATTGTTGAAAATAAAATGAATATGAAAATAATTGATAAGAAGCACGATTATTTGTTAAAAAAGATTGAATTATTATTAAGAGAAATTCAAACAATCAAAGGATCAATAGAATCTCTGAAAATCAATTCTACGTTACCAATTTCAAACAATATTGCTGCGAATAGTACATCAATATTTAGTTTACCTTTGTTAATTTTACATTATTTTATTGTTTAAATAAATGTATGTTTTGTTGATTTGTTGATTTGTTGAGCGTGACCAGTACCCTTGTGAGCATTACCCATAGGGGGACAAAATATTTTGTCGGATAGACTAGGAGTATATAGACTCGGAGTATATAGATTAATAATAATAATAATAATAATAATAATAATAATAATAATAATAATAATAATAATAATAATAATAATAATAATAATAATAATAATAATAATAATAATAATAATAATAATAATAATAATAATATATAGCTCATTCGAAAGGTCTTGGATTGAGCTTTAAAATGAGCTATCGATTATTAATTTTCGTTGGCGGGAACTTTGAAAAAATTAAAAATAAAATAATAATATTTTTAAAAATAATAATAAAAATAATAATATTTTTTAAAAATAATAATATGACCTTGATGAGTCATCGCGATGACTCATATGACCTTGGGAATGATTTTGGATGAGTCATGCGACCTTGAAAATGACCTTGATGAGTCATAGGATGACTCAGATGACCTTGAAAATGACCTTGAAATTTTTTGATGAGTCATGGTATGAGTCATATGACCTTGAAAAAATTTCGATGAGTCATACTATGAGTCATATGACCTTGAGAAATTTTTTTCAAGGTCATATGACTCATAGTATGAGTCATATGACCTTGAAAATGACCTTGATGAGTCATACTATGAGTCAGATGACCTTGAAAAAAATTTTCAAGGTCATATGAGTCATAGTATGAGTCATACGACCTTGAAAATGACCTTGATGAGTCATGGTCTTTGTTTAAATGACCTTGAAAAAAATTTTTGACCTTGATGAGTCATATTATGACTCATACGACCTTGAAAATGACCTTGATGAGTCATACGATGAGTCATGGTCTTTGTTTCAATGACCTTGAGAAATTTGATGAGTCATACTATGAGTCATGGTCTTTGTTTCAATGACCTTGATGAGTCATATGTCTTTGTTTTAAAAAAAAATGTACTTTTAGACTTAGCATATTTTTGAAAAATAAGACGACCGGGGGGGTGGGGGGGGGGGGGGGGGGTACTGTGCTAGCGGTGCCCTGTGCCAGCGGTGCCCAATCCATCTACTTCGGCTATTTCCTTTGTTTACATCATTTGTAAATTATTTCGTTCTGCACCATAAACCGGTTAATGATGCATTGATAGAAGCATCGTAGACGTCGGATGTTTACGTCAGTGGTCATTTTGACTTTTTGCTATGCGGTGTGTAAAATGGATAAATGGTCGAATTATCATATGTTATAACCTTGGGAAACTGAACGATGTAGTTGTTATGTCTAAAGACTCAAATATCGGACTCACACTGCTGGGATTCCAATTGGAATTTTCTAACGAATGAACCTTTGTAACCCACTGGAATGTTATCGGTGGCGGATGGGTGAATTCGTTACTAATGCTCTAACTTGCCAGATTACACCTGAACCCTTGAAGAAAGTGAAAGATGAACTATCCGCGGTCTGTGCATATTCTCAACGTTTTCATCTAGTTCTATTTCATACATCAATTCTTGGAATTAACAATAAATCTTTCCGATTCCATAATAACTCGGTTCTATTTCATTACTCTAGTATCGCCTATCGATTTCAGATTCTCCATCTCAGTAAATTGTTTCTTGAAATCATTAAGCTCTCTGAAAACTCGTGTTAGTCATTTACATCATGAAATGTCATTCTTCAACAACATTACTTTAAAATAAAATTTCATATTTTCATAAACTTTCAGTGACGAACCCACTTTAGACGGATTCACCCGACTAGAGTTTCCAAAATATCCTGTTTTTTACTATCCGCGAATACCGGTTTTCATTATTCGAAAACCGCGGTTAACCGTTCGGATACGGTTATTTTGGAAATAGCTAATTTAAAAAAGAAAAGATAAAAAAACTCGAAAAATTGCCAATTTAAGATGAAAATTTATTCACTTTTTTTCATTTATATACAAATATTTTAGAAAAACTAAGCAATTTAGAGAATAATCAGATAAACGGGTTCAAAGTTTGCCACAAAATTGGGAGGAAACAGAGAAAGTGCCTTTCGGCTTCGGTTGATGATGGCTTTATTGTTGTTAAGGCTTCAAATAATTTTTCAAGTTCTTCAGGCCTTTGACCTGTTTTCTTAAATATTATAAAGTCATCTTTGATGTTTAAGTTGGATTTTTGAAAGTTTTCTCTAGTAACATAATTAATTGCAGCATCTAGCTCTGCTTCCAACGAAACTGGTACATCCGTGTTCAAATCTACATGTTCTGGTAAAGATGAAGGTGATATAGATGAAGAAGATTCAAAAAGTCTAGCAAACAGATTAGATGCAAATTCCAAAACAATTTTTGATGGTTTTATAGAGTTATTGATGAGACATGCCAGAGTATCAATAATGGTAGAGTTTTCTCGTTCTTTCATCCGTCGTTCGATATTTAATTTTAATGTACTACAGATCACGTCATTACATTCATTCAATTTGTTGTACAGAAAATTCATCTCTCCTTTGGCTGTTAATAAATTGGCGTCTTATCTCCCCAATGTTTCAACAGCTAATGTTAATGGTTTTATTGCATTCATTACGCTGGACAATTTTTCGAAATCTATTCCAGATACTAGGTGAAGTGCATTTAATTCGATGAGCGTGTTTTGAATTGGAATTCGAACTCTGAGTAGCTTTTCTAACATAAGATGAATAGAGTTCCACCTGTGTTTGACATCCAGTGGAAGTTCTAGTTCGTGCCCAATTTCATCGATAATTTTCTTTTGTAAAATTGAATTTCGAACACTAAATCTTTTCAAAAACTTAATCAAAATCCGCACGTTCTTCAGATTTTTTTGTATGTCGACATCTTCATCATCTGCGAATTCTTCTTCATTAACATCATCATCGAAAAATTCATTGTCTTGGAAGTTGTCATCATCTTCTTCTATAATGTCAACATCATTTGATTCAAAAACTTTCTTTTTATAAAATGTTTCAAATACCACCAAATGCAGCCCGTGACATAAACATAACTGTGATTCAGATGGACAATCTCTCCAATAGTACAAACGATGTCGTTTTGGAACGACAAATTAAACAACTTTAAATGCTTGGTTACAATTTCTAACACTTCAGCTGCAGTACACGAACCAGTAGCTCTCACCAAACCTAGATTGTTGTAATTTCCATTATTTTCATGTACATTAATATTAATAAAGCGACGCTTTCGTGCACTTACCCACTCATCAAGGGTTATACTAAACTTACCACCATCATTCTTAATTGTTGTTAATTTTTTTATTACCTCTTGTTTTCTATTTTCGAATTCAGTATGAATAAGGCGCATAACACTGTTTTCACTTTTTGGTAGGTTATATTCTCTGTCTACAATAGATTGTCTGATAAACTTGGAATTTGTAATTGCACGAAGTGTTATTCCGTCTTCAGCAGCTAATCTTGAAACAATCTCACTTAAACTTTGCCGTTTAACAAAATCCATCATCGTATTTCCTTTGATTTTCTTGAAGTTTTGCTCTTGCTCGCCCAAAACAGATTCATTATTATCCCGTTTACAATGGATTTTGTGTACCTGTTTCAGATGGTTTAGCATACCACCCGTGCTTCCATTACTATTTGAAATAAAAACCATACACTTTAAACACTGAGCTTTGGCAACTTTTTTATTGGTAGAAGGAATTTTTTTTAAATACTCCCAAACAGGAGCTGATGGTGCCATGGGCTAAACAGTAGTACAATATAAATTTAATACAAGTTTTACGGTGAAAAAGAAATTAATTCTTTGATTTGAAAGCTTTACTAACAATTTCGCAATAACAAATTATATCGATTTTTTATTCTATTTAAAATTTTCTTCTATACATAATTTAAAATAATTTTCACTATTTTCACAAATCGTGAGTATATTTGAGTGGATACCGAATACGAATTTTTGTCTGCAAATACGCGGATATCGGATACGGATAATCCGAACCGTCAAACTCTACCACCCGACTGATGCTTAGGACTTTCGAAGACCCCACCAGGGTAAATACACGGGGAATCTATCCATCAGGAACCTTCTAAAATCCCTAGGCACAAAAGAATAAAATCACTTTCTCAAAAAAAAATCATAAATACAATTGTAAGAGAAAAGCAACGCTTGTCTATAAATATATAACAGTTAATAATTTAATAGTTTTAATAGTTAATGTTTAATAGAAAATTATTACTTATACAACATCATGTTATAACACAAATCAATNTTTTTGTAGATGTTTCTTCAGAAAGAAAAATAAGTATGAAACCGTAAAGATTATTCTAAAAATTTGACTAAAATTAAGAATGTTCCTTTGAATCGTCGAGAATCAATTCGTAGCTTTTCTTTCGCTATCCGCATTTCCAAATCGACGTTTTTTAATATCTTTAAACAGGAAAGGAAACTCATATCTTTCACATTTAAACTTATCCTACCAGATATAAAAAAATTCGAAAGACTACAATTTTGATTTTCAAAATGGAACCTAGATGAAGATTTTGAAGATTTGTATAAGTAGTTCCATATTGATGAAAAATAGTTTAACTTAACTCAAACCAAACGTGCATAGTGATGAATGAAGAAGAACCCATTGAACTTTATAGCTAGAATGAGGTTTACGTTTGCTTTAGCGCGATCATGATAAAATTGACAATATTTTGGTGAAAATTTTGAAATATGGTCTTTTGATTTAAACTTTCTGGATCTAAAAGTCATTAATTCTATAAAATATTTGTAATATAAAACTTCGCTCTGTACCATTGATGAACTGATTGAATGATTTCAAAACATGTATGATCACTTCGACAGTGAGCCGCTTGTTAACGTTTTTGTAACACTAATTACGTGTATGGGATCAATTATGTTGGCTAAAGTAGGAAACTTCCATATATTTTTATATCAATAAAGAAAAACGTTGTCGTGTTAGACGTGTTGAGTTTTTATTTGTAAGTCGGTCCTGTCTCTGACTCCTCGTGTTCTTATTTTACCAAATCAATGAAAACTCAACACAGGATAAATTTATTTGATTTTTATCACAATTACAATCTGTCACTGTTTGCACCTTTCTCTCAATTCAAATTTATTTTATGAGGTAAAAACCCAAGGGGCAATTACCTTTTCTTGTACTATTCTGGCTTCTTTATAATTCACAAATTTCCTCTTTTGACTTGTCCTTGCTGGATTTTCTGCTTAGCTTTTTCCTTTTCCTCTTCGACCAAATGGCGGCTTGCTCATTTCTAAGCTCTCCTTTTATACTGTGTCTAAGAGGCCAATTATCTAGCAAAATGAAATTAATTGTTTCCCCGGGCACCCTAAGTAAATTTTGAACGGTTCGACAATTATTTTAATTTATTTACCCTGCAATTATAATTCGAATTGTTATTCCCTTATCTGGTATCTCGGGTCTCACTGCGCATCGGGTTTCCTTCAGTGCTCGGGTTTCCAATGGGCTCGGGCTTTCCATTGGCTCGGGCTTTCCATTGGCTCGGGCTTCCCATTACAGATTAATTAGTTTTAATTAATTTGTTTTTCCTTATTAACTTTTTCTATGATCACCCTATTACATTTTTATTATGCTTTCTAACCTCGTCTAACAATTTGGCATTCAACCATACCCGATACCCCCGTTCAATATTGATTTTTAATTTTCATTAAATTTTAATTAATTTTGTACTTATATTGATTTTACCAATTTTTGTTCTGCTTTCTGGTACCATGTGAAAATTTATTTTGTTTTTGCTCTAACCCCAACAGACGGTTACTAGTGAACTTATTGTTTTCCAAGAAGTCATAAAAAAGATAAATTCCACTTCAATTAAAATTACTTTGTATTTTTAATTTTGTAAATGTATTCTATCAATAAACTTTACATACTCAACTGAAATTGTAATTACTTTTAAATTTATGCCATATTTATTTATTTATTTCTATTATTTACCTTTGTTTTATTATGTTAACTCATATCCGCTACTCTATTATTTAATTGGTAATTTTTAAATTTTAATTCGAAATGTTTATTTATTAAATATTATCTAACCTGTACAGTATTTTACCTTTATGTAAAATATTGATCAGTTCAATTATCTTTTATTTTTTATTAGTTTATGATAGTTAAAGGGTTGTTATAAATTTTAGGTAAATCTATAAAATGGCTAGTAACAATGAAATAGATGATATCGAAGAAAAAACCAGATTAATATTTGAATGTTATTTAGAAGACAGTCTTGAAAATGACAAAGAAAAAAAAATTGTCGATCCAGGAACACCGGGAATTCCGATGGACGATGTGACGAAGAACGACAAAGAGTTTGTATCGATAATTTATTGAAAGACTGAAGTTTTGTTTAGGACTTATGCAATTATCGTGCAGAAATTGTTAGATATTGCGAGTAAATTGGAAATAGAGAATGATCCAATGTTGAGTAAAATTTTAAATATGGTTAATATAAATGAAGGATTCAAGTCAGCGTTTAAAGATTTCTCTGAAGTGGCACAAAGGTTGTTTGATAAACAAAATTATATGATCTAACAAATAACATATATATAATATCCCTTTCTTAAAATAAATCCTTTTCCTTCATTGGTTATTCACTAGAACGAGACAAATGCACACCAACACGCTGAGCTCGTTATGAATGAAATGAATCAACCAATAGCAATCAACTGTTAAATAATCTTCATAATTCCCGAATCATTACCATTTATACTCGCATATAAGCCAACCAATTAAAAATGATATTTTGGGTTATATATATATATATATAACCCATCAATTTGGGGAAAATTTTAATCCAAAATTACTCGGGCTATACGTGCGTATCTACGGTAATTAATTTTATTAATCATATTTTAATTTATTTAATTAATTTTTCTTTAAATATATTAATTTAATACAATTAATTAGATTTATTAATTTCATAAAAAATTTATTTAGTTAAATAAGTAATTAAAGTAAAATTTCTCAATAAATCGTAAATTTAATTAATGAAAAAGTTAAATTGATTTTTTTATTAATAATTAAATTTAAATCGATTTTGTATTAATTAAAAAATACAATATATGGAATCGAGTCTTGGAATTTATTGTTTCCTGCATGTGCGTACGCAGGGGGGGGGGGTTTAACCCCCCCCCCCCATGATTCCAACAACAATATAAAAAACTATAATTAATAAATATATAAACTTAAAACAATTTAAGAAATATTTCGAATGCCGAATATATATAAATAGCCCCCCATGGATTCATCCTGCGTACGCGCCTGGTCTCCTGTGTCCCCATGGTGTGATAAATAGGCTATTCCAACTGCTCTTAATATATGTCACATCACTTCGCATTAATATTGATTGTATCCATTGTAACCCTTTCGAGTCTATCGTGACGTATTTGTCCAACCATGTATTATGTGCGCTTAATGTTACAAATAGAACTATAAAAGATGACACCAAAAAAGAATTATCCAGTCTGACAATGTTGAAGTTCTGCAATGACTATATGGGAAGATTAGATTTTGCTGGCTTATATGACTTAGACAAGATCAAATAAATGATGCGGGAAAATTTTGGAAAATAAATCAAACTCCAAAGGGTTAAAAAATTTTCAAAAATATATTATTAACAATATTATAATAAATAAAGATTTTTTATGTCAATAATATCTTAGGCGAAAAACATTTCATTCATTCATACATTACATTATTTTAGATTATATATTTATGCTATAATAATATTAAATAATTTATATATTATCCAAAATTATTATTTATAATAAAACTTAAATGCTAAATTAATTAATCTATATTGTTGGGGTTCGATGAAATAGGCATAAAGAAAAGTGAAAATCAATAAAAACATCAAATTCACAATAATAATTAAAAATACAAAAACATTAATAAAAAATCAAAAATTAAAATGAATATTTTCCGTGGGAAACTGGTATTGGTGTATGTCGAACAATGAGACAAGTTCAAATATAATAGAAATAAAGTTAATGGGGGTCACTAGGAAATATTTACACAAAACTAAAATTAATTAGCTAATAGAAAACTTTAGCCAATGGAAAACCCGAGTGATTAATATTATTATTTAATTAGGTAGAGTCAAATTATGGAATGAGGAAAATCCAAGAGAAAAGTGAGCCGGTGGGAAATTAAATTTGGACAAATTGTTAAAAATAAAAAAAATTTCCTGGAGGCCTGAATGGTAGATATTCAAAACCAATTAGGTCGGCAAAGGGAAGCCCCGAGAAAAGATAACCAAAATTAATTTGATCGGAAAATAATGTAATTATGGGATAAGTATAAAAACACCAGTCAAGTCAATAGAATTGCCAGCTAGTTGAAGAAAGAAGATTAGAAAATTGAAATTGAATAGAAATCGATTTTAAAACTTAGTGCTAACTAAATCAATTTGAGTCTTAGCGTACCAGAAAGGGAGATCTCCCTTTGGAAGATATTTCCCTGCGTCAGACTGAGATTGAAATTGAATAAAAAGAGTTATTTAAAGTGGTGCAAACTGAAATTGTTTTATTAAAGTGTGTAATAAATAAAAAATGTTATTGTGATAATTTCGAATAAATATTGTTGTGTTCGGTTGTTCAATTTGCTTAATAAGAGAACACAAAGGAGTCAGACATTGATACCGACTTACACAAAATACCCAACAATAATTTATTAAATTAGTTAATTATTTTAATTAAATGTTTATTGGAATTCGTCTTGTTGCTTCTTGGGGATTTGATTAGATTTTTGATCTTTTAATATTTATAAAATCTGACCATTTCAACTGTATTTGTTTGGTTTATAAACTGATATCTTAGCTGCAATTGTTTGTGATTGTTTGAGCAATTTATCTTTTCATGTCTTTTGTTTTATTTGTTAAAACAATCATTCTGGGCAAAAGTGAAATCTAAAATGAATAAATAGGAAAGTTTTCTACTCTCTTAACAAAATGAAAAGGCTAAAAATTGTAATATTTTTCAAAGCGATCGAAATACAAATTATGTAAATTACAAAGAAATCCTCAAGAAAATGGAAATGTACTTGTTCAATGGTAAAGTTATTGACGATGAAGAATGAAAGCAATACTTTTAGCTGGTGTTGATGAAGCTATAAGCTGAAATTAAAAAAATGATTCACCTTTGAAGTAGATGGATTGGTCCCCGCTGGCACAACACCCCTTACCTGCTGAAGAAAAAATTATTAAGCTAAAAAATGATTATTAAATAGTCATGCATTTTTCACAAAGATATATAATGAACCTATGAATTTTAATTCGACACTACCCCCAATTTATCATGTATTAATAATTTTAAATTGACTGTTTTTTGTTAAATATTATCCCAAATATGTTTCTAGTTAAATGATTGAAATAGTTGGTATTACTATTGGTATAGAACTATGTATTTCTATCAACTATATAAAAAATTTGTTATGAATCGTAAAATAAAATAACTATATTTTAATTAAATGATATAGCCAAAAGCATGGATTTCTAACTAAATTGTCTATGAATTGCTAAATTTTGAATGAAAATAATCATATTTTACTAAGTTACTTAACCTCTTAGCGGTCGAATTAATACCGGAAAACCGGTAAAAAAACCATATTTTTTATTTTATTTTATGAAAAAATAAGTTGTTTGGATATAAGTGATATGAAAATTTCCATCGATATATTTACTGATTTAAGCTTTAAGCTTTTTAATAAATACAATGGAAAAAAAATCAGTGGTGAAAGTTGAAAAAAAGTTCTTATAATAAAATTTTTATTATTTACTGAAAAAGAATATGCACTTTGCACTAGTATTCTCGGAATATAAAAATTTTTCTTTTTATTGCACTCGGGTGAAACCTTTAAGGGGTTAAGAAATTACTATATATTTAAAATACCATCTATTTTTCACTGAATGACCTAAGAATTTGCTATATGGTATCTAAATAATCATGTTTTTCTTAAATTGTATATGGTATTGTTAAATATTTTAAAATAATAAAATGACATTATATAAGTGCATGATAAATTAATATAATTGCATGACTAATAAATTTGCAATACAAGTGCATAATTAACAAAGATAATAAAAATATTATACATGTATTTCGTCGAAGATGATTATGGCAGTAGTATCAGAGGGGAATCAATCGACAGAAGAAAAGCATCATTTAGTCATTATTATTTTTAATATGGATATTTAATGAATTGTAAATTTTCACATACATAAATAACATTATTATAAAAATTAATACAAAATAATAATAATAAAATAAGAATCATAAAATAATAATATTAATAATAATCATAATAATTAAACAAAATGACTTAATAATAAATGTGTTTTAATTAAAAAAAATAAAACAATATATTTTATAAAAACAATTTAAAACACTTATTTACTAAACAATAATGAATCAGTAAGTATATCGATATTTTTAAAAAATAAAAATTAGAGTGTGAAGAAATAATTTTTAAGACTAAGTTTTTGAACTTTTGACCTGCGACCCTTGTGAAACCTTGTAAGGTATGGTCCAACATGTTCTCTATGACAGTGCCGATGTTTTAAATCATGTTTGAGAAAATCAAAATTTTTAACTCTGAAGGTTTTGACATATCATGGTTAAACCCCCAAAGGTCTAAGTAGCACATTATTGTAGAGCACATACACCCCTATCTACACACCAACAATTTGGTCTCCTTTCGACATGATTTTAATATTAAAAATATTATTTTTGGATTTTGACCATCCATAAAAACCTTCAAAATGACCCTTGCCATACCTTGCAATATCTTGGATCATCACAATAGAAATTCGAGTACTCTGAAAAAAGCCCTTTGAAATGA
>CAUHTR010007750.1:70000-78182 GCA_959609185.1 Schmidtea polychroa
ATTCAAATGGTTGTGCTCTTAAAGTATTGTCATTGTTGTGCTATTCCTCCTGAAGGGTTGTAAAAACTATTTGAAACATTTGAGGTGTGTTGAAAATTGGTATTGTTGAAATCGTTGTAATCAATTGTGATAATCAATAAAGTTTTACGTCATTGGGATTTGTCATTGTCGTTATTAAATAACACGCTCGGAGTCAGATCAGTAATTGTCAGTTTAATAATCATATAGGAGTGGTAATTGAGAAAAATAAATTTCATTATAAGTTGAAATATTAACAATTTTTTAATAGATATCTAGTAAGACTTTTTTCTTACTTTCATTTATACTTTCATTGCGGTCATAATTCCTCTAAAATATAATTATTAATAAATTATTTATGAAATTAAATAAAAAGTGCTATTAATTTAATAATTAACATAATTAAATCAAATATTAGAAGTATGAAATGCAAATAATATTCTAATACATGAGAAACCCTATAATCACTCTATGGTTAATGAAATGCAGATAATAATGACCAATCACCAATGTAATAATAATAATAATAATAATAATAATAATAATAATAATAATAATAATAATAATAATAATAATAATAATAATAATAATAATAATAATAATAATAATAATAATATTAATAATAATAATAATAATAATAATAATAATTAATAATATATAATAATAATAATAATAATAATAATAATAATAATAAATGTAAACGTTAACATTACCCTTATCAAAAAGTTAAAACATTCTGTTATCGAAATAATTAATATTAAATGCTTGAATTATGATTCCAGGATGCGTTGGTAGAAACCTCCGTAAATCCGTATGTTGTGGGAGCTGCTACTGCTGCTACCGTCATTGCTGTAGTTGCGATTATTGGATTTGTATGGTTCAGATCAAAAGGTGCTCAATGAGATAACAATATTTTTATCAGTATTAGTGACAACTGAAAATTGACATGTGGATTTTAGCTTGCTTTTTAATAGTTTAACACATTTTTCGTATGTTTTCCTTTGTGTGTGTTTTACTTTTTATCTTTCATGCTTTTATCATGAAATTTGTCAAATCGAAATTAATCTGTATTGAAGTATTCATTTGATAATAAACATAAATTTCAGGAATAGATTTCTGCAGCTGTATTTAATTCACGTTTGCTTTATGTCTGTTTCTTTACTATAGTTCATAAAATAATTTTAAGATCAAAAAATTGGGTGCGATTTTGACACTAAGAAAATGTGCTTATTTATATTTAATTAACAAAGTCAGTTGGTAGTGTTCATATCAAATAAATAAATGTTTTATTTGTGGAATAAATTTACAAAATATGTCTGTGTAAAATTTATAAAGTTGAAAGAACTGGATCAAATGGATGCCTGCTAAACAGCCTGTAGGAGATTGATAATTTCTATGTAATATATAATATGCGGTATGCACTATAGAGTAGATGATGGTAAGTAAGTAGTTAACTTTGCAGCTCTCCTGGTGCAATGAAAGCGATCCGAAGTTTTGTGCACGTATCAAATTTAAATATTTATTTATTAGTGCCACATAAAATATGTATCCGTTAAGCTCTTTTATACAAAACAAGAGATTGCTCGGTGATGCTCTTCGAATAGTTAAATAGAAATAGGATGTGTTGGGCCAAGCTTCGAGAGTGTTGAGAATCAAGTCAAAGACGAGAAAGTGACCACACGAAAAAATAGAATAAATAAAAAATAAAGTTACAGAGAACTACAGAGAAATATAGGAAAAATAAATAACAATAATAAATAACAATAAAATAAATAACAATAAATAACAATAAAGAGATAAGAATAATTAATAAAAATAATAAAACCTTTAAGATGAAAATAGGATAAAAAGGAAATTACCCAATAAGCGTAACGATAAAAGGAAAATAAAATAACAAAATTTAAGAAAAATAAACGAGAAATTAAGAAAATAAAATAGAAATAAAACCATTCTCAAATAAATGCATAGACTAATTAAAACAAAAAATTATATTACAATAAAAAATAGCAATAAATCCGCAGGAAAAACAAGAGAAAAATAATAAAAAATAGGAAAATAATAAAATAATAATAAAAAATAAATAAGGTCATTAAAATCCAGTATATTATAATAAAAAAACATAAATAATAATAAATAATAAAATTACAAACAAGTCGTGTCCTGATTGGACGAAAAATAATATAAAAGGAATGCGAAAAATCTGTAGAGTACCACTTTAACAAATACTCTGCAGGACTAGAAAGCAGCCTACCAAACCATTTAACCAAAATACTCTACAGAATACTCTACAAGGATTCAGGAACCATTTCTTAGACAACAATCAAGCTCATTAAATCGGAACCAGTTACCAGTTAGCGAATTAAACTCATTAAGAGGACAATAAAAATTTACAATATTGGATGGGCATGGAATAGAGAGATAGATTCGTCCTTCCTGACGGTCTAAGAGCGGTGGCAGAAATGTATGCCGTTCTTAGGTGGGTCAGGAGGGGTGAGGACATCTAGAGAGAGATATGAATGCACCGAGAAAGATCCTTTCACCGGGTGAGATCAGTGATCGTCGTAGAAAATGCTGTCCATCAAGAATTTGAAGTCACTACATTTAATGCTAATGATAAATCCATAGAAGTCTCCCGGAGAAACTGTGAACCGAAAATCTTCATCGCGGTATGCTCTTACATTTTAAGGAGCTTTGGATTGACGTGGCCATTTCTTATGTCTTCGAATCGCAGTTGCTTGAACAACCATGGATAGCAGTCTTCATTTACGCGAAAAATTCACTAAGATTCATGCAAACTGTCACTACGATTTTTCTAGGATTTGTATCGCCAGGACGTTAGCTGCTAAATCCATTGTCGAGGTACTTTTAGAATGAATTGTTGGTCTTGGGTTACCGATAAGCGTTTTTCTCCCTGAAAATAAAGTAAACAAATTATGGTGAATTATCGGAATACTTACCACAGGCATAAGAGAAACAGTTGTCAGCGTTATCGGGTAGTCGTTGAACAAATTTCAGCCAGCTTGTAGTTGGCCGTAGTAGATAACCAGCAATATTCTGATGGGAGAGATAGTGCATTACTTTCCGGTAGAGGTTGTTAAGTGAACGCATTGACAGTGGTTGTCCTAAATCACAACATGATAGAGAATCTGATAATCGAATCAAGCTCACCCGTTAATCTCCTGATTTGCCACATACTCGTAATGATTCAATTTTCTCCCTCGGCTTCGTCTAAGACTGCTGCTTATCTGAAAAACCTGTAGGAATTCCAATTGCCTTGACTTGAAAATATAAATCCATATGTACGCTCTAGACCAATTCCCACCAGGTAGGATAGGAATTAATCTACAATTAGAGTAGTAAATTTTCGATGACATCACGATTATGTAATGATATGGATATTACCTGAGATAGCGAGACTGTGTGCAAGAGCGAATCATTAGATCGCCTCATCGCAAAATAACACGACATGCAATTTTTCTCTAATAGTGCGGATAGATAATGACACATGAAATGCATGCATCCTGACCAACATAACAAGACGTACTAGCCTACCATAGGAAATAATAATAACACACAGCCACACACGAACAGGTGTCACTATGACGACGTTTATGGCGCACTATTTAAAATAATTACAGTATAACACATTTTTAAGTAATATATGTTGATTTTTTTATAGCTTTGATCGGTATTAATACAAAATAAATAGATACCAATGATATCGAATTAGTTCTCTATAACACTACGCACGCACAAACCAATAAAACACAGTGACGAGGTTATAATTATTAAATATTACGAAATATAATACAGGGGATAGAATCGATAGTGTAATAGATGGGAACTGTCCAATCCGAAAGTAAACCTAAATGTTGAGTTTTATATCAAGTAAATTATTTTCGAGGAGTCCCCGCTTTCTTTTTTCTCAAATTACTGGGATTTAGTGAATAAATGCGAGTGTTGGGAATTAAATGAATGTGAGTGCTGATAAATGGTAAAGATTTTTCGAGTCTTCGCTGAATGAAATGGTTGATGAAATTACAAAGCCTATGTCCAAAATTGTTTATATCACACAACCAAATATTGCGACCAAGAATAAAAACTGATTAAATCTTTAGATAACTACTCCATCCAACACTGCCAAGGAGCTTCGCCCGTGTTTTTTTGTGCAGACAAGAACGCAGATATTGCGCAACTCCACCTTTACATCGGGCTCTCAAAAAGCGTATAGATTTATACGAAGGTACGTGGTTCTCCCCGCCACAGATGAAAGAAGAGCGGAGTAAAATACTAAGATTGGAGCACTGTCGCGACAGGTCTCCTGGAGGAGAGCCGCTGTCAAGGCTAACAATAAAAGCTCAATCCGAAGCCCTCCACAAGGGTTATACGGAGGCAGAACTGGCAAAACGGGTACGAGAATTCCCCATTCAGGATGGAATAAATGTATTTCCCCTTCATCACCAGACATCCGAATCTTCCACATCAAGCTGCCAAGGGCATGGCTCACATCTGCCACTCATTCCAGCCCCAGTGCTAACGGATTATCGACCGATGGCAGGCGGTCCTTCTGACCCTATCCTGGCCCCAATTCTTGTGGCGCCCGTCGTAACTTCTTCAGCAGAAAACAATCCGCCACCTCGAAAACGGAAGCGTCCAACAAGATCAGAAAAGAACCAAAAGCGTAGAAACGCTATGGCCGCACTAGAGGCGTCGTTATCTGTGGCGCAATCAACAATCAAGGAAATATCTTTTACCCACTCAATCCCTACGAAAGAAGTTTTTTCGAATAGTTCCGGCCGAAGGAATCAAATACATTCGAATCATCGGTTACCTGTCGATATCGACGAAATGATTGCCAAAGGAGAAGATTTCAATTAATCGATTTCAAACGGTTTCGATTCACTTCAGAGCAAAAACATGAACCTTGTAAAATCTGACAATGCTGTACATTCTAACTCAATCGAAAATCTGTGGACTTACTAATTTTTATGATTGAATTCCCTTTCTGTTTCAATATATATTGTTTGATTTCATTGTGGTTATTTTTTCAATGTGTGTGATGTTGTGATTAATTTGAATGAGAAGGTGGTTATGAACGAATACCATTAGGTTAGAGGTCGTCCCCTTGGACCAGGGTCGGGCCGAGTTATGCGTATGAAGATGGGTAAGACCTTCTAAGGCACCTTGGAACCCGAATCGCGAGTGGGTTAACAGTAGTCCTAAGGCAGGGGCTCACCTGTTTACCAACTCCAACCCGTGTGGGCATCACCAACGTGGAACATCGCCTCGGGCTCACATGAGGGAATATCAGCGAAATCATTTGGAGTATGTTGAGGAAAGGCCTGAGCTGAATGAAGATGAATCGTATGTTGTATAATATATTTTTTCTTTTTTCCCCACATACGCCAACAGATGGAAGGTATTCTTGTTTTAACTAATTTTATTTTAACTGTCACCATTTATGGTTCTGACGCCCCTTAAATATTCGCGTGTAGGTAATATAAAATAAATAACAAACATGTTTTAAATATTTATTCTCCAAACTAAAAAGATGTTTTACAAAACTAAGTTATTTTTACCAATAAACACTGGTTGCTTACTGAAGAATAGATAACGGTTATTCAAACCGCCCCAAAGAGTATTTCTAAGAATCAAGGCTGGCCCTAAATGCGCCAACAGCCCGATATAAGTGACATGAAACAGATGAAGGAGTTGCCGAGTTTTAACCGCGATAGTATTAACCCAGAAATTGGTTAATACTTCAGTTATAATTGAAGCGAGACAGTCAATATTTCACATTGCAAATATACGATTAAAGTTGATAGTTTTGAAACTGTTGTAGCCTCATCCAATATGATGCAAATTTTTTATTGATTTGCGATAATTTTATTAAAAATAGTTTTACGCATTTGTTCAGAAATATGATGGACTATTTTTAGAGCACTGTATCGAGAATGGAGACAAATTTCATAATCAACACCATTTTTCACTTGCAGATCAATTTCGTCAACTATATCAGATATGGGACGATTACGTTTAGCTGAACTGTATACACAATTAAACACACGAGCAGTTGCGTCTATTTGGTTTGAATTAAGTTTGTCAACAATAGTCTCAATTCTGTGGATTTCTGCTGTTTTCAAAGTTTCAAAAGATCTATTATGAGCTATTGATTTATCATGCTGGTGCAGTTTTTCCGTAGAGAAGCTTGTTGAACATGTTTTTCTTCACCAGAAGCCTTGACTTGAGTTTTGTACTCACTGTGATGCATGATGACAACCAATCTCTTTAGTATTTAGTCATTAGTATTAGTATCATTGGTAGATGTTTTGGCTTGCTTGATTTAAAATTAAAATCGCTAAGAAAAATTTGGTTGCTACGCTTCATTTCCTAAAATTATTGTTTTATTAGTATATAAATAAAACAATAATTTCAGGAAACGAAGCGTAGCAACCAACTTTTTCTTAGCGATTTTAATTTGTATTTTAATAACGGGAAGTAAATAACAGAAAAGCACACGTTGGAAGAATCGCAATTGTTTCCGGTCAGTTATAAACAAAGATTTTCTATAATAAAGATGAGAAAGTCTGGTTATCAACAAAATTCATACTCGCACTACATCTAGCCTGTGACTTGTTCTGAGTTTCACTTTTTTGCTTAGAGCTGTATTTCGCTATATTTTTGCAGAAAGACTAAACCGTAAAGTAATATTTATGCAATTTATATAAAAATTTGTAGAAACGGACATTTGTTTCAATTAAAAAAATTTTGATTTTTTTTGAAATTAGTACTTTGATTTTGGACATATTTATTATTTCGAACCTGACCGAACCGGCTCCAAATCACCGCTGTTTTGACGGATCAACTGATCTGAATTTACTTTAATATAATTTTTTGTTATGATTTAATTTAATTGGCTAAATTTTTGTTTATATCTCATTCATTAATTTTAACCGATTTTGCCACTGCTTCTCACTCTAGACCGCGTCATCTTTTTTTCAAACTGATTTCTTGATTTCCTGTCGTCAAATATGTAACCTATTCGATTTTTAAATTATTTTATTAATCGTGTTTATTTTTAGATTAAATGTTTTACTTGGTCATCTTCCTAATTTTTTTAATTATTGCTTGCAGTTTCATGTTCTTTAGCTGAGGTCTCGACATACATTTCACCCAGTGAATTTTTTTATTTACTAGTTTGTATAATTTAATTATTTAATCCATATGAAGCCATAAGTTTTTTCTAGTTCATTTGCCCTATGGTCCTTCTTAAGTAAACACAACATATTGTCTTATTATTCTTATTTTTGTCGTTTGAGCTGGCAGACTTTTTAATGCGTTTTTTCTCTCCTAACTTCTTGCGTTCTATCATTTTGATTTTTAATGATACTCAATATCTCAGGCTCTTTAATTTGATGATGCGCATAGACGCCTGTTTCTCGACGCATTGAAAGAATTCCAACTCAATAACTTATTGGTAGGAGTCTCGACAAAATGCGTAGCTACTCCCCACATTTCGTGATGTAATTATTTATTTTGTGAATCAGACTTTCATTTAAAATGCAAATTTCCAATCGGAATCTTTGTATTATTAATTTTAAATGAAAATACGATATTTTACATTCGCCTTATAATTAAATTCTAGATCGAGTGAAAACTTTCAAAGACGAAAAATTATAAGGTTTCGAATATGAAATTATGGTCTATAATGATTTGTTGAGAAATCAATGTTTGCACACTTTGAGCCCTCAAAACAATATCTACAAACAAGTCGATGGACCACTAATGATCAACAAAATGTCATTAACAATAACTAATTAATAAATTAACCCAATTCAATAATTGCAACTGGAAAATTAAAAAAACTCAAATATAAAAATCACGAATTTCGAAAATGAAACATTGTTGATAAATTTCGTTTCCTTCTTATACCCACAATAACCATTAGGTAAAACAGTACATGTAGAAAATAAGCAATTAATCACACAATAAATACAACAAATTAATTCATAAATTAAATTTGATTAAACTTCAGATTATGCTTATGATAAATAAAAATTTGTATCCATTAGAAAATAATGCAATTTCATCAAATTTTAAAAATAATATTTTTTATAATTATAACAACGGCAATATCGTTATCCGGTCAAATAATATTTTAGTA
>CAUHTR010007750.1:78282-110253 GCA_959609185.1 Schmidtea polychroa
TCAAATAATATTTTAGTACATTAAAATGCCTACATATAATTTGTTATTAAGAAATCTCTTTCTTTTTCTTTTCAATTAAATCACGGACTTTTGATTCTGCCACAGAAACACTGTTCTGTAATTCCTCAATTGCGATTTTAATGTTATCTTGATTCTTTTTAATAGGTTCTGTTTCGCTTTGCAATTCTTCAACCAATTTGTCATTAGAAGTCAAAATAAACATTTTCCCAACTGCTGCATATGTCCTGACGTCTGAAGAAAATGCTTTTAGTTGACCTGTAACAATTTCTGTATGTCTTATTTTCTTTTTACTAGCTTCTAATTGCGCTTTAAGAAACTTTGTTTGTTCAGTACACTGATTTCTTTTCAACTGAAGATCTGTAAGTGCCTTTATTTAAATAGAAATTATTAAAACATCTTAAATAACATTAAAACTACTTCTTTAAGATGAGGATCTACAGTACTTTCCATTGAATATGATTTCTAAATATAAACAAGCAACTAAAGAATTTAAATGTTTGTAATTTTAAACAATTATCATTTAAGAATTAATAACTAATACGTATTTAATTCAAGTTTTCAAGTAGTTAATGTGAATTTAAAATAAATAATTTCAAAATTAATAAAGTAAAATTTAAAATTCATGTGCTAAGAAAATTTATATGCTATTTTTTAGGTCTCACAAAACAATTTTTTATAAATAAAATCGAATTGATAAAAAAAATTTCATTTAATATGCCCTTTGCTGTTTCTATGAGAAATAGTATTTTGTTGACAAAATGACAAGATGTGTAGATCATTATTAGTTCATATTTTTTATTTGAATTTACTAAAGCTTTTCTCATGCACGGGTGACAGGTTGTATGGGTATCCTACATGTCCAATCATTTCTTTATGCAGGTTTGATTTGTGTGAATAATGAACCATACCTTGGGAGAAACCCGAAGAAAATATTAACTAAAATGAATAAAAATAACTTCAGAATAGATGTAAATGATCAGTTGATACAACAGTTACACAGCATAGAAATCGCATAAAGACATTTAAATTTATTGAAAAACATCAAGTAAAACCAATTAATCATAACAAAAATTAAATAAGAATTAAAACAAAAATAAGATAGACCGATTAGATTAATTGAAATTTAAATCGAAAGTATAATTGGTTCGGCAAACCAACAAAATACTATGTAAGCCGACATCTCGGCAGATCATTTATCATTTGGAAATTAAATTCTTATAAAGATACCTAATTCGTACGATATAGTAAGTTTTATTTGTTGATTTATTTTATATTTACAATTCTATTATTTTATAATGTTATGATTCAAAATAATAAGGATACAAACAACAAAAAGATTGTCCATTTTCTCTCTCGTTGTGTTAAAATTTTGTTTTTTATTGAATATGCCATAATGATGTTGGTGCAGGCTCATATAAATTTTAGTTATATAATGATGGTATTATATGGTATTATAAAGACATTTCAAACGATCCGCTGGCAGAAACCTTCTACAGTTCTCGTGCTTAGTAGTATGCGTGGTTACAATACCCGGAAGTAGTTTAGTGACGTTCACTTCACATATATGTTTTTTGTTACTATTAGTCATTTAGTTACTAGTTTTATAAAAATTCATTTTGCATTTTATTAGTTTTCACGTATTTTTAAATTAAAACAATTTCTTAACATATTTAATTGATTTTTATATTCAAATGTGTTGGAATGACAAACGATATTACAATAATTTATGAAACCATAAACTTCGATAGACGTCTTAAATGTGAGGTGAACACCAATATATACTCACCGCCCGAGTGTATTTCTTTATCTAAACGTAATTTGTATTATCACTTTTGTTTCTTGTTTGAATTTATTATTATTATTATTATTATTATTATTATTATTATTATTATTATTATTATTATTATTATTATTATTATTATTATTATTATTATTATTATTATTATTATTATTATTATTATTATTATCGGAACCAATATGGCCCAAGGAGCACTTCATCGAACACCCAGGTCCAACCATATTTCCGACAGTGGTCATCCCTCCGGTATTTCCTTTTCCTCATTCTCCTCTGACGATATCTATTGGTTCACTCATTCAACTTTTACGATCCCAAAAGCTAAGCAAAAACATAAGCCCAACGGATCACCTTTGTTTTCCCTCTTAAACATTTCCGCGATTTTGTCTTCAGTACAACCAAATATTTATTAAATCGTCTGATTTCTTTTTAAATAATATTAGGTGGAAATTTCACAGATAAATCGGGGATAAAGTACTTCTATTTCTTTAGTTGACATCTTAATAATGAATAAATTATAAAAATTTCAAAATAATGATCTTGTTCGCCATATTTATTTACATAGAACTATTTTTGAGATCGTGTGAAATTCGATTTTAAATTATTTTCAAATCTTTCTACTTTATCGTCTTATGATTTAGCTACTGTCTGTATTTCATCTATTTTCTTTTCCTCGAGGTAATTGAGTTTTTAGATTCTTCATTTGTCAGCGCTGATACGTCTCCATTGTTCTCTAATTCTTTAATATTTGTACAGCCTTCTTCATTATTTTTCACACTTGGGTCATATTCTAAACCAGAAGTGCGTTTTATATTCACAGAATTCCAGATAAATCTGTCAAAACCTTAAATTTAATATTTATTAAAACTATCCTTTACCCAAAACAACATCTTTCATAAAATATTAAGTATTCCTGTATTTCTCCACTTGATTAAAACGATAACTAGTACCATAAAATCTATTCTACCTACAAAATCTTTTTTTCCATGTCAATTGATAAATATTAGTCGTATTATAAGCTTCCTTTGTTAATCTTTGATTTCTAAGTTTCTTTTTAATTATCAGTTTCTACTTCCATCGGATTCTCTTCAGATATTCATCTTTTCTTTTATATTTGTTATTATCGTCATTTTCAATTTTTTCATAGAACTTTTTTGTCCATGCTATTTTATAAACATTTAATTCGGATACTTATTAAAAACTTTCATTTTAATATTCCAATTGTTTAATCAGTTAGAGTTATTGGTAAAATGTGGAATTAACAATTATTGATTTGACTCCAAAGCGTGCATTAGTTGACAACAGTAAGGAATTCCAGACAATATAAACTTTTATTGATGAGTATAATTGATTGCTATTTTACAACGACACAAATAATTCAATATTGCTACAGTGAATACTGTGTGCTTATTGCAACACTTCAGGAGAAATAGCACCTCTGCTATTCAACTTGGAATTCACGATCAATTAACTATTACTTATAGTTTTGACAATCGTTAAAATCGACCTAGTTGCTTTCCAGGATTTAACTTGAAGTTATTCGATACTCGCGATTAATAAGTTTAATAATTTGTCTTAAATTTCTTCTATAATCTGACAAAGTTTTCTCCAATAATTTCGTTATTCACTTTGTCTTTATCTATGGGTTTTGTTTCAGCCCTAATTTTTCATCTATCTTTCTATTTTTAAAATTATGTCACTTAATTCAAGTTATGTTTCACTTTTATAGTCTCATCTATTGGGAATTACAGATAATTTTTTTTGTTTTTGATTTCTATTTCTAGCTCATTCGATTGGGATGTCCATAATTCCTATATTATCTCTGTCAGATGTCGAGATACACAATTTTATTTAAATTTTGTTTTTGGAAATCCATTTTAAATTATATTTGTTAATTAAGAACGACCTTGAAATATTTCATTGTTTAATTTTTTGTTATTTTCCTCTCATTTTTAATTTCTTTTTATCACTTCTGTTTCTCAGAATTATGAAACAATACATCCTCCATTTCATACATTTCTCCCAATCATTTCAGCCATTTAACAATTATTTAATTTTATTATTAAGATAACCTCAACAAACCTTTTATCATTATCTTCATTTGCGTTATTCTCGAAAATCTTTTATTCAAAAACACCACCTAGTTCGTCTTGTCTAGTAAACTATTATTAAATTTAATAATTATTTAATTTAACAAGAAAAATTCATACATACAATATACAAAAAATTATTTAAAAACATTTAAAACACAAGTATTCACTACATTTTGCACATTAATTTTCGGATTCAATGACTTTATCAATTACGCTTCACAAATTAAACGTTCTAAATAATTATTGAAATATTTTAATAAAATTTTAAAATCATGCATATCAATTTTATTCTTACAGCCCTTATTGTGCTCACTAATATTGGTCAATGCCTTCGGCCTATAATGTTCTCGAGCTCGAATACAAAGATGACTGGAAGTCTCTCGAATGTATGTGGCATTACACTTATTTCACGTAAATTGATAAACGAGATCAGAACAAAATGCAACCGGTTTTTAGACTCATTAATAAACATATAGCGTACTTTACATGAATTTGATAGAATTTTATAATTTAAATTTCCCTACTGCTTGCTTATCTCTCTTTTATAATCTTTAAAATCTTCCGAGTACGGAAATACCAACACAAATTTATGCTCATCATCATTTCACTTGCTATTTAATTTATTTAACTCATTATCAAACTCACCCACACTAACAAAATCACACTAAAATTTTCTCAAGCACGTAAACATGGATGGTTTGGATTTTTAATAAATTTATCAACAGTCTCTTTTACCATAATAAATAAAGAGGATTTTGAATAACCATTCTTCATTAACAATTCAACCAATTTATCAACACTTTTTACTGAATTCACAAAAGTAGAGACAAAAGTTCAGACCATGAACGATAAATAAATCCATTCCCAATATTTCTCTTATACTTGAATTCATAAAAACTTTCGGACAAAATATAAGGATCAGTATCGGTTTATTTTCTATAAATCTCTGTCTCATAGTGTTTCTCTTTACGTTGTATTAACAAATCCAAGAAAGCAAGCGATTATTTTTTCTCCGTTTCACAAGTGAATACAATGTTTCTATAAAATATGTAAAAACGACTCAACATGCCTCTGATTTTCAAATATAAGAAAAATATCACCCACACACCGTTTATAAACAGTGGGTTTCATAAATTGGAAATGTGCAATTTTCTTTTCTAAGCTAGCCAAAAATTGAAGCATCGTTGGTGCTAAAGGAGCATCCATAGCAACTCCATCTATTTGTTGATACTATTCATTATTGAAAATAAAATTGAATTTCAAGTGGTAAGGTTCATGAAATGCCTTTCCATCCAAAATATGGTGTTCAGAGATGTTTTCATTCCATAACAAGCAACATAAATTAATAGTTTCAACCAATAGTACATTAGTAAACAGACTACAAAAATCAAACGAAACCATAATTTGATCCATACTTTGTCTATAATATTGTGCAACGCATGAAATAAATTCAAAACTATCTTTACATTCAAACTCTTTTTAAGAAACTTCAAAAACACAAAAAATAAAAATTTAAAAATTAAAATAAAAAAATAAAAAATAAAAAATTACTTAAATTTAAATGAAAATTTTTTTTAAAACTATTTATTTTTTCGAAATGATATATCACTGTCAGAGAAATAAAATTTCTTATGAAACCGACAAATGGTATTAAATTATTGAATTTTCACTGTTTTCATTATTAAAAGAAAAAATAGAGAAATCAGTAAAATTAGTCAAAATAATAAACAAAAAAATCATATATTTGTAAAAACCTAAAGTTATTTTTGTTTAAATTTATAATTATTGTTTATTATAATCTTAATTTTTTAAATAATTTTAATATACTATGTCAAATAATTCAAATTCTGGTAAATTCTAAATTCTATTTTATGAAAAAACAGTTCAAATATTTATCTCTTTAATATCGAAGACTATTATGTAATAATGAGCATGAAATATGAAACATATTTCAGACATACAATAAAATACACACACGCATCAAACCATTCACTATAAATATTAATTAGGTCATTTAAATTATTAGATTACTTATATACTTAATTTGACAAAATAAAATCTAAACTTTAGATAAATAATTTATTTGATAAATAATGTCGCTTTTGTAACATAAAAATGTAATATATTATTATTTGCAATAGTTCTTTTATAGTTATTAAATAAACACACTATAATATATATATATATATATATATATATATATATATATATATATATATATATATATATATATATATATATATATATATATATATATATATATAAGAACTTTTATTTCTTCCAATTTCACCACTGATTATTTTACCCATTGAATTAAAAAGAGAGTTTTAAGACTATAAATCAGTAATAAATCGATGTGTTTGTTGATACTCACGAATTTTCGGCTCTGCCTTTTTTCACTTGAAATTTCAGGGTAATGGAAATGGCAAAAAACTATTAAATTTATTAAAAATTTAAGACAAATCTTACGAAATAATGTCTTCATTATCTATACAACTCAAGGTTGAGTTTTCGGAATTTTTGTTAAAATTTGTTTCTGTCATCTTTTCTAAAAATTCCGAAAAATGTTTGTAAATGATTTATTATAGTGCGTTTATTCATTACAACGATTCTAAATATCGAAATTTTGCATGCATTTTTACTATATATTGTGTTTATGTGTCAGTTTATTTTTTCTACCAGTTTCTCACTTTCTATTTAAATGCGTTTATTAATTGTAACGATAAAAATCGACTCACAGATAAGTTTGTATATTTATATAATATACACATATTGATTTTTTTAACATTATAGATGCGTTTGTTCACTGCAAACGGGTGTATGATATCAAAATTCGCGCACACAGACGCGAGAACAACCAAAACATGAAAAGGCACAATCGGCCGAAACAATACATACAATGTTAAGCACAAGAGAAAAGTTAATAACATTGAAACTTCATACCAATGTGATCGAATGTAACATTCTGACTTATAATTTATGAGGGATTAAAATGCTTGTTGATTTATATTTGAAATAAATTAAAGTTTTTCATTTATTTTTTATATTCGAAGTGTTCTTGTATTCTAGGATATTTAACGAACGCCCTTTGTTTGCTGCACAGCAGAAAAGTAAATTAGAGAAGACATTGCCACCGTTGGTCTAAAACTCGTTTCTAACCATTGAACTAGGCCAATAGTCTGTGAAAACAACATGTACCACAAGAAGAGATTTTTAATAAATTTATCAACAGTCTCTTTTACCATTAATAATAAAATGGATTTTGAATAACCATTCTTCATCAACAACACAATCAAATTATCAACACTTTTACTGAATTTTCAAATTAGAAGATAGACTATGAACGATAAATCGATCCCTTCACCATGTTTCTAATATACTTTAATTTACAAAAACTTTCGAATGAAGTATAGAGTTAGTTTTCAATAAATCTCTGTTTCATAGTGTTTCTCTTTACGCTGTATTAAAATATCCAAGAAAGGCAAAATCGGTGAGCTGGACATTACCTATTTGAGGGTTTAGATATTCTTCAAGCTGGATCTATTCAGATCACTGACTCGTTGGAAGTTGCCTTCGGAGTCGTGGGTTGTCCACTGATCCTAAACACAGATTTTCAATTTCGGATCATAACGAGGGACCTTACTGTCCTGGCTATACGAGACTGCAAGATCACCAAGATGATCAAGATAGCTTTAACCAGAAGCGGGAATTTTAATCAACACGAAGATAGACTATAGTCGAAAATATTTTCATTAAATACATTATTCGCAGCAAGACTTGATTATCACTTATTTGTTTTAAATAATAAATGCTGCTACCAAGAAATCATCGCTTTAAACTTACAATGATAATTACCTGATAAAATATAAAAATATTACACTTTAAATATATTATGTGTGTATAAGCGTTTGTTTGATTGGATGTGTTTTCTGAGTTCAATTTACTGTATATTCTATTTTATTCTTTCAATAGTCGATATCAACCATGAAATTCTTCTTGAGATAAGATTTTTTTGGGCTTGTTAACAAATAAATCATAATAAATTATGGAGGTATTTTTATTGCTATATACGTGGTGGGTTACAGGTGTTGTAAATTTTACCCCCTCGTGCTGTTTCCAGCGTAACCCAGAATACGATTTATAGCTGACCACTTGATACCCGTTGAGTAATCAACGTTGGTACTGTATCAAGGGTTTGGGCACTAGCAAAAAGTGAGCATGCCTAACATACTATAATTGTCTAGCACCCACTGGGGTTCACGGACTACCGATAGAAGGCCTATGTCCGATTTCTTCTCGTCCCCTTAAGTATATATAGGCACATACACACGGATACATACACATCCATGTACATACATACACACCTATATACTTATATATATACATATATCTACCAATCGTGTGAGAAAATCAAATGTACAGATAAGGAAACACTCGTAAAAATTTTATTCGGACAATTGAACAATTTGAAGAGTCCTGGCCGGTTCCGATTCAGTAGCCCGGAGAGCTAATTGGGCCTGGCTGGCCTGCCGTATCCTTGCTCGTGCCGCTTTTCCCGGCCGAATCTTTTTCTTCGAGGTCTTCGGCGCTGCGCATTCCTTTCGTTGGTGGAGCAGCTCGTCTAAAGGCCGGATCTTGGTAATGGCCTCTCGATCAAGGTCCTGTTGGAGTGCCTTGACCTCCAGTTCTCTCACTCTTAGGCGGAGGGCCCGCAACTCAACTTGATCTTGGGCACTCTGGAGTTGCAGTTGGGTGATGAGTTTCATTCGCTTCTTCATCTCTGTGGGCGGAAACCAGGTGCTCTCGAAATTTCGGCAATGGGCCTTAAGTCGCATCAACTTGGCTCGGTATTCTTCTACTTGTTGTTGTGCCTTCTCTCTGTCTGCCCTCATTTCTTCCAGGAGTTTTAACACTGAAATAAGGAAAAATTAATATCTTTTCGCACTTTCGTCAAGTATCCACGCTATTTCGCTAACACCCTTGCGGCATAAGCTATAATCTCCACGTCGCAACCCGCATCAGTGTGCACCTAACCGCAAGTCTAGTCCTATGATTTTTACTAAAATATCGTGAGGCTGGTAGTCATAGTCAACGTCTAGCGGAATATCAGTATATACGTATATAATAAGGGAATCCAAACAGTTAGCTTCATATTAATAAACAAAACATGCAAGAACAACACGTGGTACATAGGTCAAAAGAAAATCAAATACAGAATTTGCATGACAACCACACTTTACACTGGTGATAACGAAGTCGAGACATGCTAATCATCATATTGAGTCAGATCATTATTATCAATTGCATCGGCGAGCGAGTCTATTTGAAGTCGTATCACAAGGCGCGGATATCTGGCCCGGCAATTATCTTGGTTGAGTTGGGCGGGTTTTCCGCGGACGCCCACGTTTTCTCGCCGGCTCCGGTTCCCGTCGAGAAGTTCTTGGACACTCCAGCCCCCGGCGCAGAGCCGCGGTCCGCTTTGGGTGGCACTGGGCTCGGGCGTAGCCGTCAACGTCGTCCAACTCGCCGGCCAGGGTTGCTTCTTCGAGTCGGTGTAGTCGGTCCACCGCCGCCTTTACCTCGTCAAAGGTGTCGATCAGGGCTAATGCCGTGCCATTGACGTAAAGCTCTATCTTCGGTTTCACGGGGACCACATTCTGGTAGGTCCAATCATGGATTTTATACCATATCCACCGGGACCTTAGGCGAGCGATTTCCGATTCCTCTCTCAAGCGGACGGCCTCGTCTGTTTCCCCGCCGGTAATTTCTGGGCTCGAATCGACTGATGAGGGGCTGACCTGCACATTTCTTGATCTAGTATTGGGCATGTCTATAATGATAAAATTTAATCGAAGTTTCGTTCATGCGTCCCAGTTTAGTCAACGAAGGACGCTTGGTACATGGTCACATTGCGAACTCTAGTATCATACCCGTTCCACCGAATCGCTAATGATTTCTTATGATTTAAAGCGGACCCCCAACCCTTCGTTGGTTCGATTTATTTACAAAAAATTTCCTTTCTTATGAATTTATAGTTTACAAATTCCCAAGTTTATTGAATTAACTAGTTATAAGTTAAAAATTACCATATTAAAGCTGAAATACTCAAATTTAAAATTAATAAATTTGGATCAAAAAAAAATTGGAGAGGTGGATAAGGTAAGAATAAAATAGACAGATAAAAATTCGGACTTTTGTTTATATGTTTCACTTTAATTTCCTGCTATATTAATATTTGTTATATTTAAAATTATTTTGTAGTTTTCTAGTTATATTTAAATAAATTTTTCCATAATATTCCTCGTAGGAATTATGCCACACAGACCCACTATGGGAGGGGCATTGCTATGTGTCTTAGATTCGTATCTGGTCCCTAGCAATTCCTAACCGTAGTGGTAGTGAGTGGCTTCAACTTCAACACAATTCGGGCAAGTATTTTCTTTTCTACCTTTGACATTGTTTAATTTCAGGGATTGAAATCTCGTTGGCGATTATATTTTGTCAGATTTAATCGGATAGTTTATCTCCTCATCGTACCATTTTATGAGCTAGGTGGTAGGTAATTTTATCAGAACTTTGAACAAAATAATCTATGTAATATAAAATAATTATTAAACGCTTTTATCTATGGTTCGTAATATGAAATAATTATTAAATGCTTTTATCAATGCTTTTACTTGCATTGAAGTAATCTATGAACTTGTATAGTTAAACATCATAAAACATTGTTTATATACTATTTCTGGACTATGATTTTAGATCCTAGCTTAAGTAGTTAGATCCTGTAAAACCCAAAAGAGGAAGAGGGATCCCATGTCCTTCTTGTCTTGCATGGGTTGACTACTGGGGTAACTTGGGTTAGATTCTCGTGGGTGTGACAGGTTTTACCCGGAACCAGAGTTCCTATTGACATAGTCAACAGTGATTGGCGCATTTGGGAGAGCGTATGCGTCGCCCATTTGGTTAACCAGGGTTGGTTCGATGAGAGCAACCCTGGGTTTACAGGGTTGTTACTATTAATAGAAGCGGTGTTATTGGTCCAATTCTTCTATGAGGAAAAGGAAATCGATAATATCGGTTTTGAACTTTTCTATTAATAGTAACGGTTTAAGAAATCGATAAATTAGTTGGAGTAAGTTATGTAGTCCTTAAGTAGGATAGAATGGGATGTTATGATGTCATTAAGGGATAAAAATAGGAAGAAATTAATTGAGTTATCCGTAATATCCTGTGATCCAATTTTCTTTATTAAATAAACTTAATTATGTTAATTTTTTTCATAAAATCTCCATCATATTAAATGAGGATTTAGCATTAATGTAAATTTAGAATTATAAAATCTAAATAGTGTTAAATGAGGGTTACATATTAATGCAAATTTAAAATTATAAAATCTAAATAGTATTAGATGAGAATTAAATGTTAATGTAAATTTTTAATTCTAAAATCTAAATAGTATTAAATGAGGGTTAAATGCTAATGCAAATTCGAAATTATAAAATCTAAATAGTATTAAATGAGGATTAAACGTTAATGTAAGTTTATGATTATAAAGATTAGAGCCTGGGGTCAATCATAAAATTGTGAAATTATTATGAAATGAATTATGAGTGATTTTCCTAACTTTAACCTAAATTAGCATGACTAGGCAGTCATTAACGATGGTATGAACCGGGGAAAGAGGGGTCATTGGTTGGAAAAAAAAATTTTCTCTTTGGTATGAATACAATTTAAAAACCAAGCTAGACTTTTTAATATATATATACACATACAAGTAAACATAAAATTTTTTTTTTTTTTTTTTTTTTGAAATAATTTAAGAAGTCATTTTATAATTAGTCGAATATAGAGGTTAATATATAAATTCCTATAACATAATTCTAGATGGTATGGTCTAATAATTGATCTCTATTAATCACACAAGATGGTCACCCGGGTATATACTTATAGAACGTTCTTTGGATGGGCAGATTCTTTTTAATCAACTAATATATACATTTCTAAAATAATCAGATGATGTAGATACTAGTATGTATATGTATAAAATCTTTTATCTAGTACACGGTTAATAGTTAGTATAGATATGTAATTTCCTGAAATACATTTTTAAATGATATCGATTGGGAATATGCTAACTCCATAATATCAATGTTAATTCATAATTATATGAAACGCAAGTTTGATTCGTTAAATTTAAAATCATTACCAAATAATATAGGTACCAATAACTTTATAAAATATATTTTCGACAATGTAGCCAAAAAAAAATTGGTGTTCATTGACACAATAGTCTAGACATTAATATGTAAAATCGTGGGTAGGTTTAGACTCAATCTTTTCATATTCATAAAGAGGTGATTTAAAAGCATAACAGTTTCAGATTCTTCTCCGACATGATCGATAAGGCACTATACAATATGATGGCGATTTTCATAGTAGGACAATTGAAGAATTTTGTTTTCCAGAGGTAGAAGGGCTTTCATGATATTAATATTTCTATGGTACTACATTGTAGGGTCATTCCAAACACCTTTAAGGATATCAATTAAGAAGTCATAAACTAGATGATCATCTCATCGGACTTTAACTAGATTAGGGTTCTTGATTATTAAATTTCCAATTAAATATAAATATAATTAAATATAATATCCATTAGAGTATGTTAATACTATTCGAGGTCAAAAACATTCGAATAATTTGATGCAATCAACCGACTACTTGAAAACTTTTGTGATAATTTAAGTCTGGGATATTTCCCTTTTAGATATTCCTAGTGATATATTTCTGATATACAGTTAAGTGTTTATTTTTGGTATGTAGGTAAATGAAAAAGTCAATTTAATTAAAATTTTCCTACTTTCCCGACCCAACTGGATACGGTACGATAGGCCTTATTGTAATGTGTTTCCCGCGATTACTTGCCCGCATTTTATTTCGTCCGCATAGTCCCTGCGACTATGCCAACTACCTGGATGGATTTACCGCCCTACTCCTGGTTCGAAACCATTTGTTCGTGGCGACCTTCCGGTTAAAAATGAAATTTTTATGCATGTAAGGTCGTAGACCCGATTGTGTGCGTGTGAACTATCAGTTGGCAACAAGGCTGATCAGCGTCGTGGATGCCATCCGTTCACGACGACGCTGGTCACTCTTGTTCAGTAATAGTAAAATAAAAAAAAAATCAACAGGTTAAAAAATATAATAATCATAATGATAATGAAACACAAATAAAAATGAAATCAATCAACAATCCTTACTTTCAGTACTATTCAAAGTTTCGCTAAAAATTTTTGGCATACAAAAATATCTGAATTGTGACGAAAATGCGCCGGTATATATACCTATTTTGTACACGTGTATGTATTGATGCATTAAAACAAACTCGAATTCTTTTTATTCCAGAATTTTCTATTTTGTAATTTTGATATTTTTAATGGAAATTTTAGTGCTATAATTTTTGTTTTTATTTTTAAATTTTTATTTTCTAATTATTTTCCATTAAATTGCGTCCATGATGGATTTGGAACGGTTCCAGAACATTTCATATTACTTTTGATTTAGTTTTTATTTAATTGACGTTTTTCTGAATCTCTTTTTTACGAATTTTATTTTTATTACTAATTTAATTATTTTCTTAACTTTTATTGTTCAAGGTGGCTTTTATGATGGTCGTCGCCATTTTTATGGAATGTTCTGGGTTTTCTGGAACTTTTTGTTGTTTTTTCCATCTTTTAAGTTATTCGAGTTTGCTTTTTGTAATTCTATGTTTATTTGGCTATTTTTTGAGTTAAATTTTGTATAACTTCTTGCTTCTGTATGAATTTTATTTAATTTCTGTGTTTTAGGTTTTTGTTGTTTTTCCTTTAATTACTATTGTTTATTTGGTGTGGTTTTTAATATTTAACTGTACTTTTTGCTTTTTGCATGCTGTGTACCTACACATTTCGGTCACAATTAGAATTTTGGGTCTAGAAGTCAGTTCTAGCCCAACATACGTACATTATTTTTTGTTGGGAGGGTGTATTTAATTTATGGTGTTACACAAACATTTAATTTATGATGTTATCAAGAAACCAACTATGATAGAACAACTTAAACATAATAATGAAACAATAGATAAAAATATAATGTAAATCAGCTATCAAAATCCAAATATTATTGTCAAAGTTTATCCATTGTAGAGATTTTTCACAGCTCATTGGTGTCATTGTTCCACATTTATATTTATTCAGTATCTATTGTGTCCAATTATATAACATTTCAATTTTATGACTTTTAACATTTGTCCATCTTCTAACACCTGCTAATTGTTGGAGGACAACATAAGCTTTCCAAAATATTCATTTTCTAAAATATTCATTTAGATCAGTGGGTCTTAAAACTGTGTTTCACGAGTCTAAATATAATTTCTAAAAAAATTTAAAAGATACTCCCTCCGGTTGACTAGTGTTTATTGAAAAATCTGAGAAGCAACGCCATAAAAGTTTTTGATTGTATTTTCAAATCAAGATTAAAAATAAATCCAGTAACATGAAAATTGTATCAAAGTGAACTCACATTGGCCATACTATAAGTTCAGAAGGGTTTAGAACAAATAATTTGAAAATTGAGAATAATTTTTAGGTCAAAATCCCAAAGTAGTCTTCCAAATAAAGAAAATTTCTTGGTTTATTGTGGTCGGTTTATGTGGCAACTTCATGGCAATAACCCAATTGAAGGAATATATGTGCTTTTCATTGCTATAGGTTCATGGAGATTCCATGAACTAAAGAAATACTACTACTACTACTACTACTACTACTACTACTACTACTACTACTACTACTACTACTACTACTACTACTACTACTACTACTACTACTACTACTACTACTACTACTACTACTACTACTACTACTACTACTACTACTACTACTACTACTACTACTACTTTTAATTTTAATAATAATAATAATAATAATAATAATAATAATAATAATAATAATAATAATAATAATAAAACAATAAAATGAATATCTAAGCCTTTTGCTGCAAATATTCATTTTATTGTTTTAAATAATAAATGCTGCTACCAAGCAATCATCATTTTAATAATAATAATAATAATAATAATAATAATAATAATAATAATAATAATAATAATAATAATAATAATAATAATAATAATAATAATAAAATATAATTCAAATAAATAACCATGTAAGCCAAAATCCGCATTTTTTATTCATAAAATGAAAAAGATCCTAAACACTTCAATACAAAATTTAACAAGTCCTTCTTTGTTTGTTTCCTCAATAATTGGATTTTTCTTTTCAGACAAAATTATTTTGAAAATATGCAAATCTAAACAAATTGAATCATTCGTGTAATTAGATTTGAATTAAAATATAGGAAATGTACATGGAAATGTTTCATTTCTATGAGGGAAGAATATGGGGTGGGTTAATATTTGTTAACAAACATTATGTTGCATGTTGTGAGGGCGCGGAACATTTGTATTTAGACAATATAATTTGTATGGTTGTGCCCTTAGCCAATATTTTGTATGGTGATTTTACTTGGATGTATGACAATCTTATTGCTGTTTTGAGTGAATGTATGTACTCAGATATTGAAATCATTCCATATTGTTACATTATGGGAGTTAATGTTTATATTCCTGAGAGTTTGTATGATATTTTGAATGACTTCCCTGTTCGACCTGAAAAAATGTGCCTACCCCGTTCAAAAGTTTAGTAATTGATGCTCACGCATTATCACAAGAAAAACCACGTTCTTCATTGGAAACTTCTATAGCTTTATATCGAACTAAGGGTAAAAGTTGTTAAAGTGCACAGAGTTATTAAATTTAAACATGCACAAATTTTGAAACATTATATCGATAAAAATACTAAATTACGAGTAAATTCACCATGTGAATTATACAGAGACCTATAGAAATTGTTTAATAATAGTTTGATCAGGAAATCCGTAGAAAACCTCAAAAAATGAATGAATTTGTGGCTGTGTAATTTATCTTAAAAGTTAATTACATACACCTAACTGCGAAAGTTAACATTATCTATAATCTAAAAAAAATCAATAAATATATATTATAGGAACACACAAACTTACCTGTGTGTAAAAATTTAATGCTGCGAAATTTAACATATTTATTATAGGAATCTAAAAAGTGAGAGAAAATAATTAAGCATACAAACACAGCACACATAATGAAAAATACATACAAAATTAAGTAAAGTGTTTTTTATGCGAAATTAACATTGATTAACATATAATTAACATATCAATATTTTCAAATTATTTAAAAAGTTATGTACAAAAAAACTTTGAATCAGATTCTGACTGCTCTACCTTGAGCTTTAGGAAAAAGAAGAAAATACATCGTAAGATTTAATTATAAAATAATTTAGAATATAAAATTTCTTTAGATTTACAGATATTGAAGAAGGTCCTTCGACATCTTTGAATTTGCAGGAAAAAAATCGCAAATCGTAAATTTTAATAAATTATTTTAACAAATTAATATTTTCATAGAATTACAGAAATAGACAAAATTCGAAAGAAGATTACAAAAACTTAATAAATATTTTATCCATTCTTTCCTAAATGTCTTTAAAAAATAAATGTTTGGTGATTACTTTACTTATTTATAATTATAAAAATATCTAACTTACATTTTTACGAAATAAATCCAAATAAATCCAAATAAAATACCATAAAATTCCTAAAAAACACCTGAAATTTAATTATCAATGTTATATTATAAATGCTGACTAACAGTAATATTTAAGAACTTGAATAATGATCTCATAATTATATAAAATCAAAATTCAAGTCCTAGAAATTACTTCAATTCAAAAACTTACCTTAAAACGATTTTTGAAAAATTGAAAAAATGAAATTAAGTTAACATTGTCATATAATTGGTGACTCACCTCAGGTGGTGTGCACACCAACGTATATTATAGACAATGTTAACTTTCGCAGTTAGATGTATGCGTCAAAGCCACAATTCAGGATTGATGAGGATTTGATTGCAGAACAATTAAATAAAGAGGTTATCTGCTTAGATAGACCCAGCTTTATTGGTTAATCAGTGCTGGATTTACCTAAGTTGAGGATATACTAGTTACAATATATAAAATTAACAAAATATAGAGATGAATTTAGTTGTTAAATTAATGTCGTTGCCGGTGACACCGATTACTTTTTCTTGAGGTTAAGCACTGTATGCTTGACACACTTCTACCCGTAATGATTAGAGATCAGCTTTTAGATACACCAAACTATGACTATGCTCATCCCTTGTACTCAAGAAATCTTGGCTTCGTAATTGGAAAGTTTAAGGATTGAAGTAAAAGTCTTGGGTACAAGCAAAATTCAAACAAAAATTCACGAGACTAAAATACCTCATCACTATAGGGCTTCATATTGATAGCACAGGCTTTTTAGAGATAGGCTAAATCAAGTACAACAAATCTCTGAGACCTTAAAAATACTTAGACTTTTTAACGAAAATTTATTTTAGACTGTTTTTAACGAGAGCTGAATTCCCTCTACAAAAATACTGGGACCTAACATACCCCTGTCTATAGTGCTTCACATTGACACAATCTTGATACAGACTCTGCTTCAAATTGACACAGAGTGGAGGGGTAGGGACGTGTATGTATTTGAACTACATAAAATATCGTGAAAAACCTTGAAAAACGTAAAAAATCATTAAATTTGAGTTGATGTAGATAAAAATATTAGGAAAAACTCTCAACAGGGAGGGTATGTGAGTTAGCGAGCCCCTATCCATCTACTTAAATCCAAAAAATTATTCAAAATTTTATTTGCCTTTTGACTTTGTTAAATTTTGGTTTTTCGATATTGAATCTGGCTCTGATTTGGTTTAGATAAACTTTAAAATAAATCTGACAAATCATTTATTATGATCATAGTAAGTGTGTCGAAATAATAATAATAATAATAATAATAATAATAATAATAATAATAATAATAATAATAATAATAATAATAATAATAATAATAATAATAATAATAATTACAATTATAATTATAATAAAAACAATAATAAGTGTTAAACAAGACTATATCGCCAATATTTAAGTGGTTTGATAAAAGTCAATTAATTCAAGAGGGGCACATATAATAAATAATATTCATATTTAGATTGCGTATTATACTTTAATATTGTAAAAATGTATTTATAATTTTAAATTAGTTAGAATTTTTATCGCTGAAATGGAGACCAATTAACGCACAAGAGTGAAATTTAGTGATAAAAATAATTTTTTTTATTACTTTCAAGATCGTAAAATTTATGACATCAATTAATGAAAGTTCTGATAATAAAATTTTATAATGAAAGTAAAGCAATATTTAGAGTAATGGTCATAATTTACCTCAACATCAATGTTCTTCAACCTTTGAGTGAACAGGGACCCATGTCAACCTTGATGGACTCCCAAATAAAAGTTTGACTAGTTTGTTAAAATTTCTTTTGGTATTTGTGTGATAAATATTTAAACATTTAATAAAGAATTTCTAAAAAATTCTTGTATAATTATAATATTAATAAGACCATAAAGATAGTTGGGGTGGGGGGCGTTGGTCCACCTTATTCTGACTCCAATACATCTAATTCCGGAATATAAAACTTTCTATAATACACGTTGCTGTGTTCACCAGTTGAGGTGACTCGCAATTTATGAGAAAATGAAGTTTGTAACTTCATTTATTCAATTTTATAAATGGTTTTCAAGTTTTTAATTTTAAGTATATTTTAAGGCTTGAATTTTGATTTTATATAATTATGAGATCATTATTCAAGTACTTAAATATTACTTTTAGTCAACATTTGTATTATAAATGATTTTTAATTATTTTTCATATTTTTTTAGGGTTTTTATGAAATTATTTATAGAATCATTTCCATATAATGAAAGTCAGATCAATTTTTAATTATAAATAAATAAAGTAATCGCCAAACACAATTCACATTTCTTCTAAAGATGCATAAAAATTGGATTCTTCGAAATCCAACAAATTATTTCCCTGTTCTTCTGAAATAATTTGTTTTCTGCTACCTCTTTTCCCTTTGTAACTTTCTCCATATTTTTTATATCTGTAATTTTTTGCTTCAATCGATTTTTTGGTGATTCAAAGTATTCTTGAAAATTCTTAGTAATTTTCAAAGGCATTAATTAGTCGAATTTTGTCATGTTCTGTAATTCGATGAAAATATTATCTTTTTTAAAAAAGTTATTAAAATTTACGATTTTCGAATTTTGTCTGCAAATCCAAATATGTCAAAGGACCTTGTTCAATATTTGAAATTTTACCTTGACACAAAAGCAACATTTGACAAGAAAAAAATATTGTAATTATTTGTAATTTAATGAATAAATCTTACATTGTCAGATCTTCATCGTCGCAAAAAGGTAGCGTTTTCAGAGAAATATCTGAAATCTAAAGAAATATTAAATTAAAAATTATTTTATTATTAGATCTTACGATGTTTTATGGTTCTTTTCTCTAAAGCTCAAAGTAGAGTTGGCCGATTCTAGATCAAAAATATTTTCCGTCATGACTTTTTAATGTATTGAAAATAATAATATGTTAACAATATGTTAAACACTTTTAAATTTTAAAACGAAAAACTATAAAAAATTTACATTTATTTTTTATATATGTGTGTGCTGTGTTTGTGTGTAAAATTATTTTACTCCCACTTTCTCATTTTCTATATTAAAACTTTCAAGTTTTGAAACATTACATTTTTACACCCATGTAAGTTTGTGTGTTCCTAAACTATATCTTTATCGATTTTTTTTATATTATAGAAACTTTTATAATTCGGAATTAGGTGTAATTATAAACTTAATAAAATACAAATGTTGATGCGCATAAAATATATTATTAAATATTGGCCTGAAATTCGACCCAACCAGCTACACTATGTTAAAGGATAAGAAAGGAAAGCTGGAATAATTATCGTTTTTATTTTAATTCCGACAACTGCTACAATTCCAAAATGCAAATTAATTAAATTTACTTGATTATTTCTACAAAACAAAAATAAATAAATTTATTTTATTTTAATATTTAATTAATCGAATAATAAAGTCAGTGGGAAAAATTGAGGCTATTCCTAAGAATTTATTGATCTATTGTCATTGAGAGAAAAACAAGAAAAGTCAACAATAAAAATTTTAATTAAATTTTTTTCCCATTAAAAATCGAATTTTAGAAAAATTCCAAAAATAAATTAATCGATCAATTCATCGCCCTCGATCGGCACATTTGATCAATATGAATAGATGATCAATATTTGCTGATTAATTTTACATCTAACAAATAAACTGAACATGATTACATGTGTGTGCATGGAGAGTTATTTACAAATAAACAATTCAGATCAACAATCATTGATTGAACTGAACTGAAAACAAATACGAATGCAATGTAACAAAATATTATTTATTTCAAATTACTCTTCTTAACTGCATTAATTAAACAACAGTTATTATTATTATTATGCAGGACGATGTTGATCATATTAAAATGGTTGAAAAGTCAAAGGGACGTTTCAAATTCTCTGTCGGAGGATATTTGTTGATATGCTATCAATTGGTTAGCGGAATGGGATCCTACTGCTATATCCTCTCAATGCCGATCTATATGGCATCTATTCTTAAGTTTTCTGACACGACCAGTACGACGATTTTTCATGCGAGATCCGGAATCGGCACAATTACGAATATTTTCGGAGCAATTCTAGCGGACAGTTTTATCGGTCGATCGAAAACCTTTTTACTTTTCCAGCCATTCAACATTTTATTAATTGGTGCTATGAGTGTTATGGCTATCTACACCAAAACCGAAGGTATCATCACGACATACTTTTTGCTGGCGATCATCGGAGGACTGGTTTCACCGGCGATTCGAACAATCATTGCCGACCAAATACCAAAGGATAACAAAATCATGTTGAGTACATTTCTACATTGTATTTACTTCATCAACAATTTCGGAGTGATAATAGTAGCTTACTTGGCTCCAATAATGCATAAAGACGTATATTGTTTTGGCATGGAATGCTACCCTTTGGTGTTTTTCACATCGTTTTTGTTGTTAAGCTTGGCCTTTACAGTTTTTATGGTAGGATTTTTCATTAAATTATTTGTGATTTATAAACCTACTGAGAACCTTCTATTAAATATTTTGAAATGCATACATTACGCGGTGAAAAAGCGATGTAAATTAGGTAAGCCCCCTCCAAACAAGACTTGGTTAGATTATTCGAATGAAAAATATGATAAATCTTTTGTTAATGACATAAAAATTTCGAAGAGTCTTTTGATTTTTTTAATTGCTCATCCGTTGTTTTGGACGGTTTTTGAACAGATTTCTTCAATATGGACATTACAGGCACAGTATATGGATGGAATGATAAGCGAACAGTTCGTCATCAAAGCGGATCAAATGCAAACATTGAACCCAATATTGGTTGTTTTGATCATACCTCTTTTTGAGTTGATTGTTTATCCGTGCTTGGATAAAATAAATTTCAAAGTGCCATATCGAATCGTTACGGGGCAATTTTTTACGGTTCTCGCTTGCGTCTCGATGATATTCATCCAGCATCAGATAGACTCTGTCATTGAACCAAAAAATTCGGACATCATTCACGCCACTCTATTCAATGGAGCTAAAACTAATTTAACTGTGAAATATGATTCGAATTTGTGGGAAATTCAAAGTTTTCAAACAAAATCTTTCCAACTTAAACAAAATACATATTTTATTGTAAATTTATCCAATCATCAAGTCAACATATCGACGAATACGTACGCGAATAAAGATTTCTCAACATTTTTCTATGAGAATCTCACAGATTTCCAATACGTATCGAAACAGGTAACCAAACAGACTAATGGAGGTTACGCCAATGTTAGGATATTTAATCTAGTGGAATCTAAAGACTCCATTTCTATATTATTAAAAGCTCGAATCGGGATAAACAAAGATTTTTCATTGTTCAGTCGGAGGTATGAGTTTGGGAATTATGTGAAATGTGGAATCGGTTTGTTTGATGTCTTTTACGTGAACAAAAATCAAAGCATTAATAAAAAAATCGGAGAAGTGACTTTGTTTCCAGCTGAATCGAAGACTATGGTAATTTCAGGAAACGCGACGAACGGAGGATTTGTTGACTTATCAGAACTGAGACTAAGACTTCCGAATATTCTTTGGCAAATTATCCCATATATACTGGTGACTCTTGGAGAGGTATTTTTTAACGTTAACACTGGCATCTTCCTATATGGAGAAGCACCACTAAGTATGAAGACAATGTTATTGGCGGCGGAGTATATTTGTATTGCTTTGGGGAACATTTTTATATTGGCATTGAAACAGGTGCTTGCGAATATGAGTTTAATTTATCTTTTCTTGATTTGCGGTATTTTGGTATTTGCTAGTGGGCTCCTGACTGGAGTGCTGGGATATTTTTATTTGAAAAACAAAAATATGATGGAGTGCTTATTAGAAGAAAAAATAAATTCGACAGATTTGTAAATAATATTACATTTATCATTTCTATGAAATATAATTACTTACACCTTTAAACGTTTTTATTTTATTATAATTATTATTATTGTTATCAGGGCGGATCGAGGGATCAAATCGCCCAACCGATTTGGATAATTCGGGTCAGGCTTGTTGGCCATTTAAGGGGAATATGCTACGAGTGCCGTTAGTGGTATTCCGATAGGTCTAAACGACATTTTTGACTTAAAATTTGTCCCGGCACATTAATTCTTATGGGTAATGACGGCAAAATTATATTAACATAAACAATATGTAAATATCAAAAGTTTGATTGGTATATCAAAAGATAGAGTATTAGGTCTGAACAATAATTAAATTGAGGCCAAAGCATTAACCCATATTAACCCATTAAACTTATTTCAATAATTCAATATATAGACATTGAGAACGTAAGCGGCAGATTTGGAAATAAAATTAATATCAATTCATAAGTATTTGAGAATATTTCCATATATTTTGCTCTGATTTGTCGCTGCACTTTTGTCCTCTTTCTCCGGTTTCTTAACTAGTTTCTCATAGACGTCGATATTGGTGGGTTACTGATGATCAAAAATTTTGCTCTTTAGTGCTGTTACCAGCGTAACCCAAGGTACAACGTTGTTTACCGCTTGATACCCGTTGAACGATCAACGTTGGTACTGTATCAAGAGGGTGAGTGCTCGCAAAAAGTGAGCGCACTACTTGCACTGTAATTGTTGAGCACTCTAATGGGTTCACGGACTATCGTTAGAAGATATATGTCCGATTTACGCAGGTCCCTTATTATAATTACTTTCTCAACTATGCCTATACAAACTTTCTATCCTCAAACGATCATAAGTCATCAGGAATCATACATTAATCTATTAAAACCTGTTCATACAATACTACATCTAAAATGTTTGAATATAAATTAAGTGAAACATAACCATAGTTTATTAAACATACCTTAAGAAATGTTTGAGAATAATGAATTTAATTAGAAAATAATCAAAAAAAAACAACTTAATAAACTGAAACAATAGAAATGATAAAGATAACACGCATTCCCCACGATAACCTGATCAAAAGAAAATTTCAATTTAATTAAGTTAACTCAAAACCTATTTTAACATAATCCAAATATCACTTGTAAATTATGGGTAATATTAATATATGAAGTTAAATTCATTAAAATCATAAAAGTTCTTATGAAGAGTAAATAATTCTAATTTACTTAAATTTGTAATTTATAATATTCCTCAAATGACCAAATCAACTTCCTAATATACTTGAATTCATTATGTTAAAATACTAGAAAAAGTTGGTAACTAATAATTTAACCAGAGTAATGGAATTTTGATTTCATTATTACTTTTCGTTTTGTTAGAGTTATTTAACGTTTTTCCAATTTTCGTTGTTTTATTACATTAATTGTAATTAATGTTAAATAACAATTTTCGAATAAATATATCAATATAATTAGTTTTGATATAATAATGTAAATAAATTAAAATATTAAATATTTATATCCTAAACCTTTTAATAATATTTCAGGAATATTAGTATTTGGCCGAATTTTTCGAAACAATTCTATTCATCAATAATATATTATGGCATCTCGAATGAGCAAAGATCGGTTGACAACACTAATGAGAAAATTGTAATTAACTTCCTTAATTTAATTAATTAACTTCATTAATTCCTTAGCAATCGAGTTTATAATAATTCAATGAGATACGAAGGTTTGATTGCCCCAAGGTCAGTTCCACCAGCTAATCTTCCTGGCGGAATTATCTGACAATGACTACTTGAAAAAAAAATGCAAGGAATATAGTTGACCATCCAACATTAATACATCAAAGTAATATGCAAGTCATTGAACCCAAAAAAAAACTGAAACAGAAACTAAGGAATTACCCAAAAGTTTTCCAACTCCAGGAAATGTATTTCATTGGGATGGTCCATCAACTGAGCTCGAAGGACTTTGGCACAAATATGATTCAAAGAAACCATGATGTAAATAAATTTGGTGATTAACATTAATAAATTTAGTTTAATTGGGTTTTGTCTTTTGATTTAATTTGAACATAATTTTGTCCATAATTTTTATAAATTATCTTATCTTTATTACTTTAAAGGGGTTGTGGTTATTATATAACATGGGGTGAATGAATGAATGAGGGGGAATGTTATCGTATTTTTATAAGGTGGTTTCATAAATCTGTATGTACATACACCCATCCACTATATATATACACATACATATACACCCACACATATATACATATATGGATATAATTTAAATTAATAATATTGATGTCGTTTTCAGGGGGGGGGGTGTTACTAAAAATAGATTTTAGTGATTTTCCGTAATTTTATTGGAAGATAGGGCCATTGAAACTAAATTTAGAGATAGGGGAATCCCAAAATCAATAATTTGTTTTATAATTTTATTTTTATGAAATAAAGATAATTATTTTAATAATATAATAATAATAATAATAATGATAATAGTAATAATAATAGTAAGAGTGATAATGTTACTGGTAACAATGCTAATAATAATAATAATAATAATAATAATAATAATAATAATAATAATAATAATAATAATAATAATAATAATAATAATAATAATAATATTAATAATAATAATAATAATGATAATAACAATAATAATAATAATAATAATAATAATAATAATAATAATAATAATAATAATAATAACGACAATAATAATAATAATAAATGTAAATTTATATTTTTATAAGATTACTACATATGGGGAGGATCATTTACGAAAATTTATGGAATTATTTTTTTTTGGTTTGAAATATAATTTGACTCTATACGAAGATGATACAATTCAGTATACCTAAGGAATAGTTAATGGCTACATGATTTGAAGGGGGGTCATTTATGAAAATTTTCAATTTATATTTTAAAATATAATATAAGTTAAATATATATTAAGATAAGCTAATTTAGTATATTTAGGTGGTAGTTGATGACTATATGGTTTATGGGGGGTCTTTGATGAAAAATTTTCAACTATGATGTTAAAGGCAATCTAAGTTAAGTTAAATTTATAGTTTATATTTTAAAGCTAATATAATTTTATAATTTATATTTTTATGAAGTTAAATTTATAGTTTATATTTTAGAACTAATATAATTTTATAATTTATACTTTTAAGTTTATAATTTATATTTGGTGAAGTTCAATTTATAGTTTATATTTCTAAAGCTAATATAATTTTATAATTTGTATTTTTAAGTTTATAATTTATATTTTTATGAAGTTAATTTTATAGTTTATATTTTAAAGCTAATATAATTTTATAATTTATACTTTGAAGTTTATAATTTATATTTGGTGAAGTTAAGTTAAATTTATAGTTTATATTTTAAAGCCAATATAATTTTATAATTTATATTTTTATGAAGTTAAATTTATAGTTTATATTTCTAAAGCCAATATAATTTTATAATTTATATTTTTATGAAGTTAAATTTATAGTTTATATTTCTAAAGCTAATATAATTTTATAATTTATATTTTTAAGAAGTTAAATTTATAGTTTATATTTCTAAAGCTAATATAATTTTATAATTTATACTTTTATAATTAACTTAGAGTTATAATTTATAATTTTTATCGTCAATACAAATTTGTAATTTATAATTTCAAGAAATTAAATTTATAATTTATACCTTTATAACTAATCATAATTTATATTTTGAAGAAATTAAATCTATAAGTACAATTCACATTTTTATGAAATTGAGAGGATAGTTTATACTTTTATGGGTTTACGATTTGTATTTTTATAGTTAGTTTAGAGTCTATTCAATTTAGTGTAGAATAATGTGAAGATGTTGCTTGAACTTATAAGTTATAGATATAATATTAGTAGTTTATAGATAAAGAGACTTTATCAATATGTCTACGGGAATTTGCGCATACCAAGACCATTACGATAGAGAAATTTAGTTTGCATCAAAATAGGTTATTTTGTGGGCATCGATAGATATTAGTTCGCTTACCAGTGCGATTGAGATTATATCATCTTAGGTCCTACTCATCGCCTGAACTTTAGGTTGCAGTATTCTTACAGGGAATGGTTCAAAATTTTTAAGTTTTTAATTGCCTTAAAAATTTTTGCGCAGGGATCTCCCTGTTATTTTGAGTTAATTAGTTTCTTAGGTTCACCTCGACTTTATCGTTTAAGAGGGATTCGTTTAGAAATAACCAGCTACACTAACATGTTCTATTGTGTGAAATTTGAGTCAGGGGATATTCCCCGTTTATCAGTTCCTAATGTTGTGTGCAAAATAGTATAATTTAAGTGTTATTTTAGATATGTAAGTTAACGAAAAGGTCAATTTAATTAAAATTTACCTACTTTCCCGACTACACTGAGTACGGTACGATAGGCCCTATTGTAATATGTATCCACAATTAGTTTCCCATAATTATTTCGTCCGCATAGTCCCTGTGACTATGCCAACTACCAAGAAGGATTTATACGCCCTACTCATGGTTAAACACCAATAGTTCGTGGCGACCTCTGGTTAAGATTATGATTTTAGTGCATGTAGGGTCGAGGACCCGAAATCATTATGAACTGTGCAATGATAAAGTGCATAGGTGCAGGGTTGGCTGGGATCTCGCTTCAAAATCATTGATAACCGACGATCTCATTCAAATCTACACCTCTATAATTAAATAGAAATAATGAAAACAAGGTTTCAATAATAATAATTTATAATTCACAATGAAATCGTCCTTACTTACAATCTCAGAAAAATCAAAATCAAAAATTTGGCATAAGAGTAAGCATTAGCATTTTTTCCTTAAAAAAGTGACGAAATGTGTTAGTTTATATAGCCTCTGTTTGACGTGTAAGTATACATGCGTGCATTGATGCAGTAAAACAAATTCAGATTATTTTAATTCTCGAACATTCGATTTTTAATGTTTATCGATTTTGATGGCGATTTTTCAGTAAGAATTTTTGTTTTTATTTTTGAAATTTTATTTCCGAATTATTTTTTATTAAATTTGCCTCCATGATGGATTTCAGCATTTCCAGAACATTCCATGATAAATTTAATCTATTTCTTATTTTTAAATTGTTTTTTATGATTTCTTTTCTAAAATATTTATTTTTTAAACTAAAATATTTATTTTTTATAAATTTTATTGGGTCGTTTGGCCGTCATGATGGATTTCGCCATTTTTATGAATTGTTCTGGATTTTTATTCAAAATATCGATATAATTTTCTTTACGTAAGATTTTATGAAAATTTTCTTTAATTTTCTTTTTTAATTTTTACTAATCGCCTTTATTCGAATTTGTTTATTGTTGTTTTATGTCTTTCGGTTATATTTGAGTAAGTTTTCGTGTAATACTTCTTGCTCGTGTTTTATTTTATTTTTAATTCAGATGTTTTATTTTTGGGTATATTATCTCTCTATTATCATTGTTTACTTGGTGTTTTATATATTTTTATTTAAGTAAACTTAATGCTGGGTATGCGTGTTGTGTACTGACACATTTCTTCCCATTCCCAACTTTGGGTCTAGAAATCAGTTCTAGCCCAACAATATGATTTCTTTTGACATGCCACCAAAGATTATATTTTTCACCAACCCTCGTTCCAATCGCCTCGAAGCTGCATCGCTGTGATATGTCATCATCTACATATTTTTACAATATTGCAAATTCTGTTGCTCCGCTCCAATTCACTGATTATTTGTCCTTCTGACACGTTTTCTGCTATGCCTGACTGGCAATTCATAAGCATAAATACTTCCAATTTGTTTTCAGATAAAGTTGATCTCAGTCGATCTTTTATAAAATTTAGTTTCGAAAAACTTCGTTCGCACGAAACTTGGGATATTGAGTGTTAATAAATATTTGGAACATGTGAATAATACTCCATATGCATCCGTGTATAATCTATACTTTTTCAGCATGATAAGGCAGCACAATAATATGTTCTGTTGTCACTGTTAGTTTGTAAAATTCTGAATCTTTTCCCTTAGTGTTTTCATAGTCGTCATATTCGTAATCTATATTAATTTCAGTACCTTCTGTAAGACCTTTCTTAAACCTTACTTAATCTACAAGTTCTTCACGAATTCTAGATGCTCTTGATTTGGCGTTGAATCGTAAAATGTTTATTCTGATAAATTCAAATGTTTCATGTGGGACTTTATCAACTTCACTGAAATTCCTCGAATCAGGGCATGCCATGCTTAGAGCTATCTTCCGTTTCCTTCAAAATCTTTAGAGAAAACTATTCAACACCATCATAAAAACTTGATCATAAAAACTTGATCATAAACATCAGCACGAAATCTTTGAATAGGATCAGGATCAAACTACAGTTCGTCACCTGTAATTTCTCCTTCGAAGATTTTTTGCTTTCTAGAACACACAGCCGATAACTCTCTTGGAGCTTCAAAGGCCCTTTGTTCTTCTCTAAGTTGTTATTAACCCATTTGGTGAAATCTTGTGCGGCCTCATTTACAACTTGAAATTCTTGTGAAATTTTATTTAATGGCTGAATTGTATTTTCAGTCATTCTCTGGGCTTTTACCAAATCAAATCCTTTTGTTTATAAATATTTTGAAAGATGATTTGTATGTTGAAAAGTTCGCCAAAAGATTTGTGTTGCTGAAATAGTTTTATGACATAGTAAAGGTCTTTTGAAATTGTTTGTATGAATCGCATTTCCCCATTTGAATTTGCATTTTCTGCGATTTTTGAATACGTTCTAACTGCAACTATGAATAATCCACCATTTGAGTCATTGAAATTTCCGAAGATTTTTGTTAACAAGGCATCTTTTGACCACCATCTAGTAGCAGTAGCTCCAATTGTATTTAGACGTCGAGTATCTAGAGTCTAATGTAAGTTCCTTATCTTCAGTTGGAGTTGAGATTAATTGAAGTTCTGCACTGTTTTCCTGTGCTATTAAGTTTGAAGCAGTGTTATTGTGAAGTGTACTAGGGATATTATTATCAGCATTATTTATTATTTCGTGAGATTGAATCATATCTAATAGACTACTAAAATATTTAGCAGGATTCTTCATTTGTTTTTAGGCTTGCCAACTCTCCCGGTTTTTCCGGGAGTCTGCCGGAATCGACTTTCGTCTCCCGTCTCCCAGTTAACTATGACCCAGGAGATGTAAATCTCCCGTCTTTCCGTTTTTACAATATTTTACAATTTTTCAAGAAAAAAGTGCAAAATTACCTATAATACGTTGAACAAATATTTATTTAAAGGTTTTCATGTGACCGATTGGCTGGTGCCATCATTTTCTGTGTCTATATTTTTGTATATTTTTGCAAATATTTATTCATTATTTATTCATTAATTCACGTTTTTTGTTCATGCATAATTTAAAAATATGAACAAAATGCAGATAAAGCCCCCCTAGTTTTCTGAAACTTGTTTCAAATGAAATTACCAGATTATAATTGTAAAAAATAATTAAAATTACATTAATATTTCAAATTCTTTACCTAAAAAATAAAAAAAATACAAAAAAAAATAACTAAATGGGTCAGTGAAACAGATTTCTGACCCCAAATTGGTAACTGGGGACCCGGCTGGTTTACAATAAATTCTAATCAAATCCATTTCGAGAATAAATCCCATTTAGATATTGCTTTTAACTGTAATATTTCAATCTTAAAGAATTAATTAATTAAGTAATAATAATAATATTTTTGCCGCGAGTCTCCTGGAATCGGCTTTCGTCTCCCGTCTCCCGCTTAAATATGACTCAGGAGATGTAAATCTCCCGTCCTTCCGTTTTTACAATATTTTACAATTTTTCATGAAAAAAGTGCAGTTTTTGAAGTTTTAGCTTTTATTTGATCTCTCTAAAATAATGATAGTCAAGATTTATTTTTGCTCACAGTCACTGGAAGTTTAAGTTGTTTGTTCGCGGCTAGCGATTTTATGTTTTTCTTCTTACCCACGTCATTAGTCTGTCACTGTCAGGTTTTTTCACTTTTAAAATTTTAATGTTTAAAAACTAGTAACATGTGTAAACCAAAAAAGTGAAAAAACACCTGTTATATTATTTCTTAAGCGTTATACTGTTCACAATTATATAATCTCCCGGGCTAGAGGTTGTGGCAGTTGGCAACCCTATTTGTTTTTGTTTTTTATCGCGAATTTTTTCTGCACCACATTTTATGTTTTGTTTGTTTGAAAAGATTTTAACTGCAATATAAAAAATTATAAAATTATAAATATACCTACTTTAAAAACAAATATTACTAACGGCCTAATTTGTAAATTATATTTAGATATTTATGTCTGTATTCATAAAATAAACATATTAGGTTGATTTCAAAACAGTCCGTTTAAATTCAAGGGTTGTAAAACTTTACATGTATTCATGATTCTTGAATACGTTTTTTTTGAATTTAACGGTCTTTTACCAAACAAACGTCCCGAAAAACATTTTGGTAATTTTTTAATAACTTCGTGTTGCACTAAATATCATCTAATATCACAGATGTGTACACTTGTCAGGGGACAGTAAACTGAGTAGAGCACCGGGACCGATGGCGGGATGTACACAGCGCCCTAACCGGAGTCCTTGCGTTCGGCCCGACTCGACCCTCTGTGGTTCGGGTCAAACCACAGAGGTTACATTATAGTGAAACCTTTTATTACAAATTATTACATTTATCACAAAAAAGTGATACCGATTGAAATGGCCCTAAGAACGTCGTTAATTTATATTTATCGGAATTATGACTAATAAAAGGTTTGCGTGCACGGTATAGATGGGTACAATCTGAATTATCACGAGAGTTCTACCTTAGAATTTACTATCAGATTTCATGAACCCCGATGCTTAAAACACTGGGACGGATTCAGATAATTAGCTGGAAATGTTTCATACCAACCTCGTAATAACTTTCTGATTTTGAAGGATTGCTTCTTTCTTAATCTAGTGATAAAACATCATACGGACTTGAAAACAATAATTTTAAAAAGATTTTATTTATTCGTCTAAACTTCCAGCTTCAAAGTTCTTTCTTCAATCAAAATGAGAAAAACTCCTAATTTAATTATAAACTTGACTTGTAAAGTTCTCCATGTGCCTTTTTGTCTTGTTTGTATATTATTATTAATAAAATTTATATACTGAAATTCAGATATTATTGCCATTCATATATATTGTGTATATTTCTATATGACACTGTATAATAATAATAATAATAATAATAATAATAATAATAATAATAATAATAATAATAATAATAATAATAATAATAATAATAATAATAATAATAATAATAATAATAATAATAATAATAATAATAATAATAATAATAATAATAATAATAAATTCATTTGAATAGCCATTTCCAGTAATTCAAACCTGAAAAGTCATGCCCACCCCTCTCTTCGATAAAAGGATAATTTATGTAGCAC
>CAUHTR010007751.1:0-17219 GCA_959609185.1 Schmidtea polychroa
TTGGCAATCCCGTGCTATATTTCCAATCCCGGGATTTCGGGATTGCAATTTCCTAATCCCGGGATCCCGGGATTAGTCCCGGGATTTTTAAATACATGTTCTTGAAATATATTAACATACTATTTTAACCAAATTAATAGAAAAAGAAAGAGATTAATTTTGTTAAAATAATATGTTAATATATTTCAAGAACAGGTATTTAAAAAATTTGACACATTCAAAAATAAGTTTATAAAAAATAGTTTATTAAATTATAAAGAAAATAAATGTTTTTATAATATTATATTTATACATATTAATATTATACATATTCTTTGTTATTTTTAAAATAACTTTTAAGAAAGCATAGTGCATCCAAAGTTTCATCGCCCATACGACTTCTTATTTTCGTTGCAAAAAGTCCGGCCGCAGAAAAGGCACGTTCGGACTCTACACTGGTTGGTTTGATTGTCATTAGAAAATCATACGCTCTTTGCAAAAAATCACCAAGTGTTCCTCCATTTTCAAACAATACCATTTCCTTTTGAATTTTCGCTGACAGCATCTCACATCGAATTGGCATCCTCGGAAAATGTGCTTGTTTTATAGCTTTATTGAGCTCGTCTGCAATAGTTAAAGGTTGTTCAAGAGAAAAGGAAAGAGATTCAGATTGAGAATCAGAAGAATCTGAAACAATTTCGATAGGTGCCTCATTTGAAACAGAAGATTCAACTTCGGACTCATGAGCTGTTAGTGCTGTAGCTGGATTTGCAGCATCTAATCTTTCGAGTAACTCAACTATTATTTTTCGACATTTTACGGCAGATGGAACTGTTACGAGCGCTATTTCAGATTCGGACTGAACGTTTGTCCTACCATTATGTACACCACTGAAGTACACCACTGATATCTGTCCGCCTTTGTTGCATGCGAATAATGAGAGCTGAATGCAATTTTTGACATATAACGTTGTTAGAATCTTTAAGTTTTTTTAACATAAAAGTTATAGCAACATCGGCTGTGAACAGACTAGCATCCCGACGACAAAGGGCCTCGACTGTTGCTTTTACTGGTACTAGAGCACTAATGATAGAAGATATCATTTTAAGCTCATCATTAGATAAAGCAAATGATTCACCTTCAGGTAGACTTATGTCTATCAATGCCTTTTGAATACAATTTTTTAATAAATAGATACGTTCAAGCATTGACAAAAGGCTGTTCCACCTAGTCTTGCAATCTTTTATTAGAGTGATTTGCTTCCCAAATTCAGCCGCAACATATTTCTGCAAGATATCGTTTTTTGTTGGCGATCGTCTGAACATTACTATCAATTTTCGTACCTTTTTGATCACTGGAGCGGAATTTATCTCAGTAACATCACTTTGGTTTAATTTAAATTTGAAAATGTTCAACCAAAAACGATTGTTTTAAAGAATTTTTAAGGAAACGGTAAGGTATTTTTCCTTTTAGGCTTAAAAAGTCAAATCCCGGGATCAAGTGCTCGATCCAGGGATTTCGGGATTGCTAAAAATTGCGGGATCCCGGGATTTCGGAATCCCGGGATTACGAACCCTAATCAAAACCTTTAATAAATTTTAGGTAATGTTTATTGTTGTTTTATTCAAAAAATAACTAAATCAAAATTTATTTATCAGCACATGTAAAGTTTTCATCTTCCAATTTTCTCTCATTATATTTTTTGGAAATACATTTTGGAAAGTTTTCACATATGTTGATCATCTTCTTGTTTAGGCGCATTTTCAGGTTCATCATTTGTAGGGCCCCCATATACGAAATTTTTTCACTGTCTTCATCTAAAGAAAACTATTTTAATGTTTCTCAAGCCGTAATGAATTCTATAATTTTTTCCCTCTAATTTATCAATCAAAAAATTGATTATATATAGTAAATAAAACGTAATAAAAATTTTAATTTCCATATCCTATCTTTTTCTAACACAGTTATAATCATTTAAACGGCAAAACTTATTTTGTCAATATCTTAACTTGATGTAACATTATTTAAAAGCAGCAACAACAAATAAGAATTAATATTTATTAAAATACATGCGAAATTCTAATAGTAGTAATACAAAAACTTAATAAATTCATCAAACTTATTTCTTATACATTGATAATCTTCCAAATGAGCTTGATTTGATCTCTGCTCACATTATATTCCTGAATGAGTACTGTAATCATACAATTGAGTTAACTCATCTCTCCACTGAGAATAACATCTTAATCACATTTTATAAATATTTTTTCGACATTAAATTCGATTTCTTAATGCATTTTTGATAAATTGTCCCAATATCATCTTGTCATTAAACTTTATCTTTACAAATCTGACATTGTAAAGTCACTTGTTCCTAACAACAAAATAAATAGAGTAAGGTGTCCTACTACGAGCACTATCTTATGGACATTCTGAGGTAAATAAATAATACCGCGGAATGTTGGTGCTGTCAGATTGCGAATGTATTTGTGAATAGCTCCCTAATATGGGCATACTGACAAGCTCTAATATGCTCATATTAGGGTATCTTTTTTGCTGTGGTTCAAGAAAATAGCAGCTAAAAAGTAATGGAATTCCAAGAGAAACACAATAAAGAAGGTTGTCGGGGGAGAAGGAGTCTAGAAGGAGCTCGGCCGATCTACACTGCTGACAACATAACTGGAAGACGAGCTAAAAAATTAAGAATATTTCATTTCCGTTAAAACATGTCAGGTACTGCAACAAAGGCTTCTTTATCTGTATTTTATTTTTATTGTGAAAAAATTAGTTAGAGTTTCTTAATTAAAGAAAAAATGTTTTCATTAAAAAATAAGGCTTATTGTTTAAGAATAATTACTTTCAAAATTTTAAGTTTCTTAAAAATTACCTGAACTTTTTCATTTAAAAATAAATTTTAATGTTTTTAATCAAGGAAAATTTTTTACCTTTTTAATGAAAAAAATATTTTTTCATTGAAAATTTCCGATTTTTAACACAGAAAAAATAATTAGTCTTTTTTATTGTAAATTCATTTTTATGCTCTTTAACGCGAGAAAAAAAGTTTTTTAAACCCCCTCCCCCTTCTCCCTAAAAGAGATATTGAGTGAGTGATATGTAAGACTAGTAATTGTTCACAACAGAAAAAAAGACTTATAAATTAGTATTTTAAGAAATCAAAATTTAAGAATTTATTAGCCTACTTAATTAAAAATTTGAAAATATTTCGTAACAATACAAAATTTTAACGACGTTAACAAATGAAAAGAATAAAAAAACGTTATTTGAAATAGTTTTAAAATTATAATGATTTAAACTACATTTGCATTCAAATAATGAAATTAATTTCAAATGTTTGCTTTTCAAAAATTTTAGTTATTGGAGGATAATTTTTTCATTTTAGTTTATTTTCTCCGGATCGACGCGTTGCGCAAACGGGCTACAGAATGTCCCATGTAAATAAAATAGACCGGTCATAACATATAAACAAACGAATGAAAGGGCATGTAACTTTATTTGAAAAATGATTTTCGGTAAATCTGAATTGTGTATATTTGATATTTGTTTAATATAGTCTCCTAGGATCATTTCTTGCATGCATTATGTGTATATTTAAATTTTATTGTTAAAATGCTTCTAAATGTATGAAAAAAGTAAACTTTTTTCAAATATTTAGTGGGTCGTAGCTTATTTAGACTTGTTTTAGACAATAAGATTTCACCGGATCGAATTGGATATCAGGGTGAATCTAAAATAGAATATTAAACAATAAACCAATGATGGTTATTTAAAATATATGTCACTGAAAAAGAAATCAGTGGTGAAATTAAAAAAAAATTCTTATAATAAAAAATAAGTCAAGAAAAATTAAAATACGGAATATATCAGGTCAAATTGCTTGTTCGTAATTTATTAATATTATAAAATATAATTTTTAATAAAATACAAAAATTTTATCACAAGTTTTATTATTAATCGACATTTTGTTTGTATTTAAATTGTATTTGAAAAATCAAAATTTCTCTTAATCATTTTTATTTAAATGTTTTTTCTTAAATGTAATATTTCAAAAATACATATATTTAAATAATAACGACTTTTACAGAAATTATAGCATTAATTATTATTTTATTTTAAATATACAAATAAGCAAATAACATTTTTATTTTTAAACCAAGAATTTTCTTTGTTTAAATTATCGAGTAAATTATCATTTATTTTTACTGAAAATATTCTTCGCTTTCTTCATTCATTATTATTAATAATTGTTAATTGCATTAAATTCAGACATGAAATCAATTTGATACCGACTGCTTTACTGCACTTATAAGGGCTAAATCAATTGAAATTAATTGAAATTGAAAATAACAAGGGAAATTATATTTTTTGAGAATTTAAAAAATCCAAATTTCAACTAAATAAAGATTTTAAGCTTAAAATATATTATTAATTCCCATTTTGTTTCAATCAATCATTTTTAAAAGCAAGTTTTAATTGGAACTTGTTAGGAAAATATTTATTTTTTAAAGGATAAAATAGTTAATGGATAAATATTTAAATTTAAATTGTTTAAATATTTTTAAATAATTGAGAAAAATTTAAAGTAATTTTTTATGAAATTTTAACCAATCATTTTCAATAATATTTATTTTATAATTATAGTTCACAATCATACAATTAAGTATAATCTAAATTATAATGGACTTTTTGAACGAAACTACCACTATTAAAAAGGATTCATTTGGCGAAAGTTCTTCTCAAACTGTTCCGAAAATAGTAAAAATCAATCATGGCAACAAAAAGTCAAACAATTATTCTAATTCACTAAAGATTATTCCATCAATAGTTTCAACAACCAATTATAATCCTAGGATAAATAATCCACCAATTAGAATCGTTAAACGGCAGAATTTGGAGGGACAAAATTGTGAAGCAACTCCAACTAAAATGATTAAAATAAACATTATTAAAAATCAGCCTACAAACTGTTCTCAAGTCATTACTGACCAATCTACCCTTATTCAGAACAAAACTACAATATTTAAGAATCCGAATCATAATATTATTTTCCCTAATCAATTACAAAATATAAATTCTTCTCCAAATGTCCCGAAAGAAGTCAAAGTTATTCATAACAACATAAATGCTAATTCACAAAAGAATATTCCATCAATAGTTCAAACAGCCAATTATAATCACAGAATAAATAATTCACCAATTAGAATCGTTAAACGGCAGAATTTGGAGGGACAAAATTGTGAAGCAACTCCAAACAAAATGATGGCAATAAACATGCCTCCTGTTATTAGAAATCAACCTCCAAACTGTTCTCCTGTCAATATAAACCAATTGACACTTATTCAAAACAAAACTCCAACATTTCAAAGACATAATCAAAATAATATCCAAAATAGAATACCTTCATTTCTACAAAAGGAATATGATTTCGTCAACGAAGAACTTGGTGAACTAAAATATAACGATGCTTATAGCGAATATAAGCCTGCAAGGTTGAAATATGGAAAAGAACATCCTTATAATGTTGTCGAATCAAGATCCTTGTCAACTGAGATTAGTCCTGGAATGAGTTATCAATTGAAAATGCCTCGTACAATTATTGATAAAGGTCTTTTGTCTAATGTTCAACTTGAAGCAGTAATTTATGCATGTCAAAAACACGAAGAAATCTTATCGGATGGATGCAGAGCTGGATTTTTAATTGGAGACGGTGCTGGTGTCGGTAAAGGTAGGACAGTAGCTGCAATCATTTATGAGAATTATCTGGCTGGGAGGAGAAAAGCTATATGGATATCAGTTTCAAATGACTTGAAAGAGGATGCCAAAAGAGATTTAAACGATCTCATAGTAAAAAAGGATATGAAAATCAAAGTAAAATCATTGAATAAAATGAAATATTCAAAAATCAACTCAAAAGAAAACAAAAAGTTTAATGAAGGAGTATTGTTTGTGACATACTCTTCGTTGATAAGCACTTGCAAGAAAGTCGAAAAGAAGTATCTAAAGAGCCGATATGAACAAATAATGAAATGGTGTGGTAAAGATTTTGACGGAGTTATAATTTTCGATGAATGTCACAAAGCAAAAAATCTTCATCAAGGAAGTAAAACAAAAACCGGAAATCTAGTAAAGAAATTGCAGGATCAATTAAAACAAGCGCGAATTGTATATTCTAGTGCCACTGGTGCATCAGAGCCAAAACATATGGCTTATATGGTCCGATTGGGATTGTGGGGTCCTAAAAAACATTTCAAAAGATTTGATGAATTTGAAAATAATTTGACAAAACACGGAGTTGGAGCCATGGAACTTATTGCTATGGAGTTAAAAAAGAAGGGTTTTTATTTGGCCCGTCAGTTGAGCTTTGCAGATGTTAAATTTGAAATTCAAGAAACTTCGATAGAGAATGTTAAAATTAATGGTCATAAGTTCTTTGATGTTTATAACAAATGCGTTGAAATATGGAGTGATATCTATAATGAGTTTAAAAAAGCATTTGATCGAAATAAAAGTGTAGTTGAGAAAGAAGAAAATCACTTTCAAGCTCAATTTTGGTCCGCACATCAGCGATTCTTTAAATATCTGTGCATATCTGCGAAAATACAAGAATGTATTAGAATATCGAATGAAAAACTTGCCGAAGGAAAGTGTGTTGTGATTGGTTTACAATCAACTGGTGAGTCAAGCATTATGGACGCTTTGGAAGAAAATTCCGGAGAATTGTTAGATTTTGTTTCAAGTGCAAAATCAGTCATAAAGAGTTTGATCGAAAATCATTACCCAACCGTAAAGAATCTAAAGAAATTTCAAGAAAAAAAGGATTCAAAATTTATGATAGATTTAAATGAAGTAAAAGTTAATCCAAGGACTTTTAAAATGACTTCGAAAATAAAGAAAGCTATAAAAAATGTATCAGACTCAGAAAGTGATGAATATTCCGATTCAAGCTCCAATACATCTGATTCCGACACAGAGAACGATGAGAAAATGAATAAAGATTATAAGGAAATTGAATCTGATCATTTTGTTGATAACGAAGAAATATTCTCTGAAGATTATATAACTCAGCAGAAAATGCTCAAATCTATTGATGATGTTGATAGTATGTTTCCGATCAATGTTCTGGATGAACTAATACATAAACTCGGTGGACCGGGAAAGGTTGCTGAACTTACAGGCCGTAAAGGAAGAATGGTTAATATAGATGGAATGATTAGTTATCAGTCAAGAAGAGAAGGAGAAATTAGCGTCGATCAAATAAATCTAATTGAGAAAGATCGTTTTAATAAAGGTGAAAAACTGATTGCAATTATATCAGACGCTGCCAGTACTGGTATTTCTTTGCACTCCGACAAAAGATTTGAGAATACACGACAGAGATTTCACATCACTCTCGAATTGCCCTGGTCAGCTGATAAAGCTATACAGCAATTTGGTCGTACTCATAGATCCAATCAAGTTATTCCTCCACATTACCTATTTCTCATTTCTGATCTAGCTGGAGAAAGAAGGTTTGCTGCCACAGTAGCAAAACGATTAGAATCATTAGGTGCATTAACGCATGGTGATAGAAGATGCGCTGATACAAGAGATCTAAGCCAATTTAATATTGATAATGAATTTGGGCTTAAAGCTGTAAAAACGTTGCTCACAACCATCCATAACCATCCTTCTCAACATCCTTTGTTTCCCAAAGAGTGCTTAAATAAATATAATAACGATTACACTCTTTTTCGCAAAACATGTTGTCAAACGTTGAGAAGTGTTGGTCTTGATAATCATAAAAATGTGTCTGTTTCGAAGTTTTTGAACCGAATCTTGGGCATTGAACTAGGAATGCAAACTATTCTTTTTCAATACTTTGTAATACTTGTTGAAAGTGAATCTCAAGCAGCCAAGTCATCGAACCAATATAATCACGGAATAAGAGATGTCATGAATGAAACAGACAACATATTTATAGATGACGCGGAGAATGTTTTTAAAATGGGGCCGAACGATGAGGATAACATAAGCATCCACAAAGTCACTAATATCAGCACAGGAATTCCTTGGGAATTGGCTAAAGAAAAATACTACCAAAATCCTAGCAACAACTACTTTTGTATATCTATTTCAAATTCCTTCAAGCTGATCGGCCTTGCTCAACATCAGCAAAACGAAGAATTCAAACTATTGACCGCAAACCTTCCGGTGAAATCTATTGAAAGGTCAGCATTGCTATCTCATTACCAAAAAATAGATGTGAGTGAAGCGGAAATCATCTGGAGATTCCAGCATAGTCAAAGTGAAAATTTGTGCCATCATTCCATATCAAAATTGCCATGCACATTTCGTAATTTGTGCCATTTCGGGAAAAGAACAAAAGTAAATTACATAATCACCGGTGCCATTTTCTTAGCTTGGAATATCATCAGTAAATGTTATCCGGCCTTCAAAATGCAAATTGTGAGAATCAGATCCAATGATGGAAAAGAATTGGCAGGTTCTCTTATTGAGCTTCGTTGGTATGAAAATGTTATGAGAATTTTACAAGAAAAGCATTTTAAATAAAAATATTAATAATTTCAATAAATTTTTTAATTTCTGTAATAATTTTATTTTAATATCATTGAGTTCGTTGTGGTTGGTAAACAAGGTACGCTTTCGAGTCAGATTGATATTACATTAGAGCCTCGAGTTGCGTCGTTAATGCGTTCCAATAAATCGCGACGCATCTCGAAACAACGCAATTCGAATTTTAATTTTGTATACATTTGTATTTGTTTTTATATAATAGGTTCCGATAAAATCTGAAATCCATGTTTTTAAAAAAAAATTAGTTATATTGCTACATATTTAAATAAAAAATAGGTATGAATAGATTAACTATTATTTAATAAGTTTTATTAAACCAAAAACTAATGCAAACATTGATAGAATTTTAAAATAATGTAAAATAATGAAGCAACATAAATTTATAGAATTTATTCATATTCTTATTCATACGTTGGTTCAGGACTTGGCGTTTGCTTTTCTTTTGGTTGTTTTATTATAAAATTATTCAGAGTTATTTGAACTGCCTTTTGTTTTTTATCCAAATAAATTTTTTTATAACAGCTGATGGAGGCCTCTACAGCTTGAGTAACCTTTGTACTTTGATCAGTATCTGGATCTTCTGCAACAAATATTTCTAATGCCTCAGATATTAATTTAATTGCTTTCCCCATACCCTTTGTTGTTAATTGTTTCACTTCTGGTACTTCTACGGAATTGTCGTCATTCTCATAAATATTTTGAGCCATTTCAATTAAATCTGCGGTACTAACATCAAAATCCTCTTCTACATTTAAAATTTCATCGAAATTGGCCTCGTCCAATCCTTCGAAATGAGCTTCTTGGGCTAAGTTAACTATTTCTGCCCGAACTAATGGCACATCGTCAACTTCCGTAAAAGTTGCTGTACATTCTGGCCATATTTTTTGCCATACACCATTCATACAAGAGGATTTTACTTCTGCCCAAGAATCACCAATATTTTTAACAGCTTTCAATACATTGTAGTTTTTCCAAAATACAGCCATAGAAGTTTCTTCATTTGCATCGGCAGCATGCAGTAGCTGTTTAAATGTCCGGCGAATATAGTATGACTTAAAATTTGAGATTACTCTTTGATCCATTGGTTGAATAAGTGAAGTGTTTGGAGGCATAAATAAAAATTTTACATTATCTGATAGATCATCTATATATGCTGGATGTCCTGGTATATTATCCAGTAGTACCAATATTTTAAAAGTTAAATTTTCCCGTTTGCAATAGTTTTTGAACTCAGGAATGGCGCATTTGACCAACCAATCAACAAACAAAGAAACATTGACCCAAGCTTTTTTATTAGATCGCCAATGCACAGGAAGATTTCTTTTATCAACACCTTTTAGAGCTCTAGGATTCTCAGCCTGATAAACTAACAATGGTTTTAGTTTGAAGTCACCATTGGCATTGCCTCCAAGAAGTATAGTTAGGCGATCTTTACTTACTTTAAAACCAGGTGCAGAAGATTCTGTTTTTGCTATATAGGTTCTTTTCGGCAGACGTTTCCAAAACAAACCTGTTTCATCAATATTAAACACCTGTTTAGAACTGTAGCCACCTTCCTGTATAACAGCCTTCAATATTTTATTAAAATCATTTGCTGCTGTGAGATCTGCACTAGCTGCCTCACCTTTCAAACAAATGTTGTGCAGATTTCCGCGAAATTTAAAACGCTCAAACCATCCACCACTAGCGTTAAATTGTTTATAAATTGCTTTATTCGATATTGGAAGTTTTTCTTGCAGATCATCGTAAATAGATTTGGCTTTGGCTTGAATAACCATTTTGCTCAGCGGCATACTTTTTTGAGTTTGATGTTCAATCCAAATTAAAAGTAGAGATTCCATTTTAACTATTAATGCATTTCGATTTATAACAGTACTTTTTAATTGGGAATCTGTTGCTGCTTCATATAATGTTTTGATTTGTTTTGCATCGCGATTGCAGATAGTTCTTACTGTTGTTGGAGCTAGCCCGAGAGCTCTGCCAATGAAAACCGCTTTTTCTCCCGCTTGGAAACGTTGTAAAATATCATGTTTTACGTCCAAAGATATTACTTTTTTATTTCTTTTCGTAGATTTTTTACCATTTTCATCTGACGATCGTTTACGATTCATAATTCTATTCTACAATAGGGCAATAAAAAATATTTCAAAAAATCAAATACAAACCAAAAAAATAATAAAAAACAATAAACAAAATGTAATACCTTTGAGAAATGTATATATATTGTAATTGAGTTTTTAGAATTTAAAACAATTATTATTAAAAAAGCAAGAAACACTTAAACGTTATAAGTTATGCAAACAACTAAGAACTAGACTTTTATACTAATAAATACACAATAAAAAATTATTTCATTTGCAGCTGCATTTAAAAATAAATCATGGCATTCTAGTTTCGGTTTAAAGTTTAATTTTTGAATATAGACGTTATGCTATTTTTTGATTAAATTTTATTTTAAAACTTTTTTTCGACGCATTTCGAAAATTAGCAACGCAACTCAAAATTAGGGTATCGAAATTTTTTTTGGCGCAACTCGAAAGGACGCAAGTTGGGACAACGCAACTCGAGGCTCTAGTGTATTTAATTTCACCAACGACCCCAACAATGGTTATTTTAATTATTTCTACGTTGCGCTTTGTGCTTCATACATCATATATATCACATATGTACATCAGTCTATGTATCAAGTGACGCCGACGAGTATAAATACATATTATCTGCTATAAAAATAAAACCCATCACATTTTTTGAAAGTAAATTATCAGCAAAAATGGTAAGATTGTTATTCTATCTTAGAAAAGTGGAAGTAAAATTATTAAATATTACAGTTAAAGATATTCAAGTGTATTTATCATAAACTGTTAAATGAATTCATTGACAATTCCCAATTACTGAACAATCACCAGCCGCTTATCTGACTCAATAATTTGGTAAATTGATTTGAATTACCTTTGCTTTGAGTTGAGTTTATTCAGTATACTTTAAACCAATCTTATTGAACTCAATTTTATTGATACGTTTAGTTCCAATATTTTCTTTTCTTTACAATTTCTCACTTTTAATTCCGAATTATTTCTTGACTATCTTTTTAATCTTTTCCTCGACCACTAACTACTTGACAGACACTTGTGATAAATCTTTTTTTCCATTCCTGTCTCTCCATAATTTGTACAGCTCCTGAGCTATCGCTAATAGTTCAACACTCGGGATAATTTGCAATTTTTCACATAGTTGCTTCTGGAATTTTCCATACTCTTTTCTTATTTCCCGCGTTTTCTCTTATTGTTAATGAAATAGCTGTTCATTTATTACTTTTACACTATTATCTTTGACAGAAAAAGGCTTTTAGACTTTCTCATTTTGATTTCAATTGAGATTGTAAATCTAACTCATTGATAAAAAATATAATTTATCTCAAACACTTAGAATCAATTATCAACTATTTGTGAGATTTCAGTGGTATGAAACCTTTGCAATAACTTGAGATCTGGTCTAAATTACGAAACATTAAATTCACTATAATTTTTCTATTCTTTAAAAATCAATAAAAAAATAATTTTATTGAATGAAATACAATATCTATAAATCATGAACCTGAAATCCCAAGATTGCGTGACCTGGTCACACCTTTAGATAAATACCCGAATTTCTTATGATCAGATGGTAAAACCGATTCAAAATGATATATTACAACATTATTGATAATTTATGCAATACATTGTTATTTGCCCAGGTAATGATTCAAGCAAAATTTACCCAATTTATACATATTTCACACTTGTATCAATGTGTGACCATAAAAAATCATTCTCACTTTTCTTGAATTTTGTTAGACCGAATGTAAAATTTTTAAATTCTTCTTTAGCTTCTATCCAACTTTTATCGGGAATTAATTATTTTCTCTAAAAGTAATGTTAAATAATTTAAATATTGTTGTTTATCCTAAACTTTTCAACTCATAATTAGAACTTTCTCTTTCAAAATTTCTGGAATAGGAAATCAAATGAATGATGACATTTCCTCATTCTAATATATCTGACACATCAAATCCCAAACAAAATTTCTTCTGAAAAATAAGATGGAGACACCTTCAAATTGACAATGAACTTGCTATTTCTATGATATCACCTCCGCCATAAGCCATTCTGGAAATATACATATATCTACAATTCTAGGATAAATATTTGAATTATCGAAAATAAATGTTATCAATATTTATATCGAAATAAATTTACTTTATAATAAATTACAAATGGCAATTAATTTCTATATAATGGGAAATGATGGAAGATTCCAAAATTCTGTAGGAATTGATGTAAAACATTTATAAAATATTGAAAAATAATATACCTTTGAAGCCAATCAACTCTTGTCAGGTGGTGAGGTTCATAATTAAAAATCATACACCATAATATGTCTGATTCCATCCTATATGATGCACAGTTCGTCTCAATCAAATCAAACTGCACTTTAATCCAACACTTTGTCGGATAAACAATAAAGAGTTTGGAATAAATCGACAAATAACCGAATTCTAAAATATGTCTGGATTCCAGCTCTATTAGAATCCAGGAAAATCTAAATATCATTTAAATGTCATCATCATTACCATCACCATACTCCTCCTCCTCCTCGTCAACCAGCTGTCAGACTTCACGCTGCTGAGGAAATGTTTTTAAAAAATTCATGAATTTCACAGTGATGTAAATAAAATACAAAAGAGAAGTATAAAAAAATCAATTTGATAAATTGATAAAATACATAATGTCTTTACGAAAATTGTCTTTTTATAGAAATCGATTCGGTTGAAAAGGCGTCAGGTCGAGAGAATGGCATTTTCCAGTCGTTATCAACTCTGCAATGGCCAAACCAGTTCCAGTTGAATTGAGAATACCCCAGCAACTGTGAGCAGTAGCGATATATGCTCCTTGGACGGAATGGATTTTGCCAATTAGTGGCACTCCATCTGGTGATAATGGCAAGAAACAAGCCTGTTCAACCAACACTTCTGACGCTTCTAGGTTTGAGCATGTTGAATAGGCAACTTCTCGTAAGCTGCTACATCTCCATCTTTCAATTTGAACTTCTGCAGCTCGATCTGGTAATTCCTAGAAATTATCAACTAATTAAATGTGATCTATTCATTTCCACACAAAATTAATATCAAATTTATATATCAATCGGTCAGTTATTTAGGTCCGCTTGTACATTAATTAAGGGAAATTGTCGAGTACACGTGCTTATAATATAAGCTTGTCCTTATGTATTTTATTTTAAGTCAACTTTATAGTAATAATAAATTTTAATAGTAATTCTTATGTTCAGTAATTAATTTTCCTGCTTTGGATTTAATCATTTGAGAAATTAAGCAATCTTGTTAATAACTAAATGTTTTAATGATTTTTTACTTGTGTGTCTAATTTTTTTGTAATAACTTGGTAGAAATTTTTATCAAAAAAGATAAGTTAACTAAAAAATCTTACACATTTGGAATAATTTGGGGCGTGGAAACATCGAAAAAATTCATAATTCCCACTTTACTCTCTATAATAGTCTATTAACTTCACTTTGTATGAATGTTTGTATGAGCCACGAAAATCTTGCAACGGCAAATTAACCCACTTCCCGTGAGCGGATCGAGCTGAAATTTGGCAGATATATTCGTCGTCGAGAGCAATGCATTGTTTCAAAATTTTATATCGATCGAAAGTACTATAATTAACTTTTTTGAAATGATGACTTATGAATTGAAGATAAAACATAATGAAAATGGATCAACGGAGAAGCCCAGAGATGGCGTGTTTTAAATTGTATATATCTTTACAATTGTCAGAGATAATAAAAGAACTGGAGATGAATGTACGGGAAAAGAAATCTAAACAAAATTTATCATCATTAAGTGTCATTGGATTATGGAGTATATAAGGAAAATACAGCTTGAATCACATAATCTCTTTAAGACACAATTTTTTAAAGGAAAAAAGAAGACATAATTTGTAAAGTAAAGAAGAAAACGGAATTCAACATAAATTACAAATTGTCTGATACACGCTGGGAGTCAAGAATTAACAGTTTAGTACCAATACGATATCAACTAGGCGAGGTTTATGATGCTCTATTTTAACTGTCAGAAAAGGAAAATGACACTTTAACTCGACACGAGGCAACTACACCAGCTAATGATCTGAAGGACTTCAAGTTTATCTTTTCGTTGGTTGTATGGCATGATATTCTTCACCGAATAAACATCATCAGCAAGCTTATGCAGGATCCTAAATTAGAACTATCCGCTATTGTAAGGCTTATGGAAGAAACCAGTCTTTTTAAAACGTGACAGATAAACAGGATTTGAAGAATCAAGAATAACAGCAACAGAGCTTGCAGAAAGTGTAGATGCTGAAGCAGTTTTTCCAGCAGCGGTACTGATAAGAATTCGTCGCGAAAGATTATTTGACTATGAATCGAGAGATGATCCAATTCAAGATCCTGAAACTTGCAATGCGGATTGAAATTTTTAACGTCATCGTTGATGCGTCTATTAATTCAATTACAAATGCAAGAGCACAGTGGGAACTTTTCATTCTTGTATGACATTAAAGGATTACAGAAATTATGACGCGAAAACTTGTTGAAAAACTGTCAAGACTTACTCATCCTACTCGTGGCGACAGTTGCGACGTGGATGGATATGAATTATGTAATGAATTAATGTGAATATCTTAAATGTTGTCAGAGAAAAAAAATGCCCTTGTAAGTTCTTATATTTTTAAAACCAAACCATTGCTTGTAACTTTTTCCAAACCCAGCTATTGCAATCCTCATATTGTTAGAGGGCACCAAAATGTATGCTTTGCCTAGGGCCGGTCATGATTATAATTAAGGTTATCTAGTAAATTCAAGTTGAAACTAAGAAAACTACTAGAACGAATCTATCGATAATTGAAAGTGTTGTGAATTCCAAATTGAGTTGTAATATTGAATTATTTGTATCGATGTAAATTGGTAATCAATTGTGTTAATCAATAAAAGTTAATTGTCTGGACTTCATTGTGGTTGTTAAATACGAATTACACGAATAATTTTAATATTAATATTAAATTTGCAGATTTGGTAATTAAAAAAGTATTCAAAATTTTTGAAACAAAATAATGGGAAAACAACTAATCCCTATTTTTTATATTATTTAACTTTGAACATTTTATTTACGGGAGTCTTTGCAGAAGTAATAGAAGAAAAATAAAGAACATTTTAAAAACCTAAAAATGAAAACATTTCAAAGATTTGATGAGTTAAAATATGAAGACTGTAAAGAAAAAAAAGAACTGTATTGTTCTTTTTTTGCAGTGCTAGTTTCAATGGTAAATTAATTCTTTAATCTATTCCACAATTAAATAAATTCAAATTGTTCATTTTAAAATAAACTTTATTTTAAAAAACTAATAAAAATTCTCCCTAATCATCGATTAAAATGTCACTCAAAATCTCGATTCGATTTTTAATAAGCTCAAATTCTAATTTTTCTTTCAACTTTGAAAACTTAATTAAATTTATGCAAATAAACAATTGAAACATCTTAAAGTTTCTATTTACACAGCAGGTCGACATGCGTAAAATACGTGGATTTAGCGCATCGCAATTGACATATAAATATACTATCAAATAGTAACCAAGTCTTGGAATATTTAATATATCTTTTGAACAAGGAAAGTTTCCCAATAAACCATTTTTTCTGTTACGCATTTTAGCTTGTTTTTGATCTTTTAATAGCCCCTTTATTTTCATTACGATTATAGACCAAAAATTTACTTTCTTATTTAGCAAAAAACTTTTTATTTATAGGCATAATGGATATACAGTCTACCTTGTCAATAGTGGACATTTATTGTATTTTTTTAGTTTTAAACCCCCCCCTTTACCTGTTAACATGACTTGTTAATAATGGATATCTTTAATTTTTCAATAGTGGGCATTAAAATTTATAAGAATAAAATTTAATTTTCATTTTTATTTTTGTTTATATTCATTAATTTTTAAAATTCACCCATATTTATAATGAATCTAGAATTTGAAAATAAGAAACATCAAACGAACAAAAGAAGATTAACTATTCAACAAAAGAGAAATCTTATAGCTTATGCAGAATCACATCCAGATGAAACCCAGAGACAATTATCTTCACATTTTGAACTTCCATTAAGCAGTAATATATTGATGATGTTACAACAAAATTCAATAAAAAATAGTGAAGAAGGAAATACGACAAAAACGGTTAAGACCAAATTCAAAACGATTTTTTTAATCAAAAATTATATGAATGGTTTTGCATGAAAAGACGAAGATTCATTACAATCCAGGATATAAATCTACAGAAGATGACATTAAAACTTTCCAAGCGTTTCGACGTAAATAATTTTAAAGCTTCAAATGATTGGATCCCAAAGTTTAAAAAAAAACGTCACAATATCACTAGCAAATTAATATCTTGCGAGGCTGGATTAGTAAATGATAATGACATTGATCAATTCAGAACAATCCATGAAAGTAAACTAAAGTCATAGAAACCTATTGATATTTACAAATACGACGAAACTGAGTTATTCTTTAAATGTACACCGTCGAGAACATTGGTGATGCAAGAAGATCATGTA
>CAUHTR010007751.1:17320-206601 GCA_959609185.1 Schmidtea polychroa
GACACCGATCTACAAGCTTAAGAATGTTCTTGGTGAAAATAAAAGGAATAGAACACTAAGTATATTAGATTATGTTTCAAGAGATAATAAAAAATAAAGGAAGAAAATTTATGTTTTATTATAACCAACCATTTATAAATAAATTTTTGAATGTCAAAATTGGTTTATTGAATATCAAATATGATACATATAATCTTTTAAAGTGTCGATTTTTATAATATCATAGATAGCCACTAAAAAATTATATGTCTACTATTTTTTCAGTAGTAGACACCAAAAAGGCTACCGTCATGTCCATTATTGACAGAGTCGTTGGTGAAATTTAAGTTTCACAAACTTATCCTCTGACTTCAAACATGTCTTTAGTTGACCCACAAATAACAAACTTCGAACAATCTAAACCTTTATTGATTATAACAATGATTTACACAATTTACAATGACTCGATCAATACAACACTTCATCAGACAAATCTACGCTTATTACAACACTTCGCGAGGAATAATATATGATGTCTGGAAAGGTAACTGCTAACCACTGATCTGAATTTAATTATTGGTAATTGATTTCAGTTCTTTGATCCTTTAGTTCTCGTCTACTTCTTTCCTTTTATCTTCTCGACACACTTTTCAATACGTTAACTTCTCTTTATCATCCAAACTCTCAAACATTTTCTACAGTTAATTTTCTCCTTTTTTCTCTAAAGATTTCCCTATGTTCACTCAACAAATTTCTTCTTTCCTTTCACTTGTGTAGCTTTGCCTTCTATTGCTCACCAATTTCTGCGGTACTCAAGATAATTTTGTTTGTTGCATTTTTGATGCCAGGACATTCTGTGTTTCAATTCAGTTTTTCGCATTATCTTTGACATTTGCCTAGTAGATATGTTTTGGTTTCCCCCTTTTCTTGCCAAGCCGATTTTCTCCGCACTCCAGTTATCTGACAAGCCTATCAAGATATAATTTTTTTCCCTGTTGTTTTTAGAATTTGAAATTCCTTTTCCCACCCTTTATACTTATTAATTATTAATGACTTTTGTTTTAATTTCTTGTTTGCTTCCTTTTGTTCTTTCTATCTTTCTCATTTCTTTGTACTTCCGTTTTCTCTTACAGGTTCCCCTAAATCGTCCCGTTTGTCATGACGATTTTCCCCCAAGTAATTTTATCAATTATTTATTATTTAGGTATTCTCAACAATATTAAAACATAACATTGCTATATATTTCGACCGTTTAACAGTCTTCTTCAGGCTAGGAATCGTATTAATCACAACTAAATGAAAATAATAATATTTATAAAAATTAACAACTAATAATCGTATCATAAAGTAATTTTTAAAAAAACATTTTGTTTAATCTTACAAAAATCAATTTAATTTAAAAAACACAAAATTGTTAAAATTCTCATATAAAAATTTTGTTTTCAAAAGACGAAGCCATAATAAAAATTAAACGATTACGATCATTTAAAAAAAATAATTTTTTCGATAACTCATGTTTGGGATGAACTAATACTTAAACTAGGTGGATCAGGAAAGGTTACTGAACTTACTGCCCGTAATAAAGAATGGTTGATGCAAATGGAAAGGTTAGTTATCAATGACTCATACCAAAATCTCCGCCCACTCATGGCACGTAGGTAGATATGAGCCAGCTAGCACAAAGCATTCTGATAGGCTGACAGAAAGTATGACTCATCCGAGCGATGAACATATTGCAGATTTCATTAAAAACTTTAACTTTTTAGTAATTTGGGTAGTCATTTTCACACACATGACCTTATGGATGAATTGATTAGAAAGCCTCAATGTGAATTATTGAGAGTCATGTAACAACTTGACAAAGACGTTAACAAAACGATTGAAAAATAAAATATATATCAAAAACGTTCATCCAAAACTACAGATCTTTCTTGTTGAAAACTTAGAATATTTATGGATCGATTTAAAAAAATTATTGAAAGACATCACATTTTTTGTGCAACTTTTGAAATTTTTTAAGGGATCTTAAATTCAAATGTTTTTTCAGCATTAATTTATAAATTACAATATTAAATTCTGTATTATTTGAAAATTTAAACAATTGAAGTGTAGCAATAGCTGATATTGATGCAACTATTGATCATAAATATAATTAGTTAATTTAAAAATACTTTAATATAATTGAATATCAATTTTAATATACAAATTAAACACAACTAGCTATATTTAAACTAAATAACTTTAAATTGGAATTTTGGAACTCATCAAAATGGGAGTGCAGTAAAAACCGTTGGAAAATTTAACATTGTAGTATTATTACAGCTTTTATTTGTAAAAATTATGAAATTTGTTAAATTTGAGTGTTTCTTCCTCTTCTTTCGCATATTATATAGAGCGAGGAGCTTTAATCAGATATATTTAGAATTAATTTTGTTTAGAAATTCTTGAAGTCTTTCATAAAACCAAATATAATTGTATCATTCTTTAATTCTTAATTTATTAAAATAAATTCAGAATATTTAGACAACTTTTAATTTAATTTTTAACAAATTGTTAATTTTTCTTTTTTAATTTAAGTATCAATTTCTTTTCACATAACTGAGTTTTGTTAATAAGATTTTTCTCCCAGGCGTTTATGATTATTATTGTCTATTGGACAGTCGATTCAAAATTTGAAATCCTTTTCCAAGTTATTAAATCTCTCATGAAACTCATGAATTCAAATAGACCAAATTTTCAATTTTTCGGTTTTTTTGTTTATTTAGATATAATTATTATTATGTTAATCGTTTTCAGTATTTCAATAAACAAATGAATCAATCTGAATATATGAAGATGGAAAACAAACGGAAAGTCATGTCAAAATATGTAATTATCACAGAAATTAGATACAAATTGCTGCCTAAATTGATAAGTCCCAGAAATGCCCTAGTAAAAGAAGATGGATTTTCACATCGAACTTTTTATATCTATACACCAAGGTATTGATAAAGGATTATTTTTATAAGTGCCTTTTCATTGATACTTGTATTTTCCAGACAATGTTTGCTAATACAATATAATTTTTATCAATATTTAATAGAAAATATTAATCTAACCCTATGAAAACAACTCAAATCTCAAGATAAAATTAATCAATAAAGCACATTATTCGTACTGTAAATCAAAAAACTAACGGCATTGTCTCCGAAGCCACTGACATAGATTGTGCCATCCGGACGAGGGTAAATCTCCGGACAAGTGGTGCCACGAAAATTTTTATATTGGAGAAATAAACAATCAGGAGTGAGTTGGAGGGTTTTAGGAATTCTCATAATTACACTGTGGGCGCGGTGACTGGAAATCTGAGGAATAGATCCAGCAGGAAACCAGCTAGCGGCTTTGTGTGACCAAGGTCCCATTGCAATCAATACTGCGTCGGTGTCAATGATCCTTCCCGATCGTAATTTCACAGTTTTCACAACTGGAATTTCTCCGGACTCATCGAATCCGACACCGACTACAGTGCCACGGATTATTTGGGTCGAGTTACTCGTCAACTTTTTCGCTTCTTCGAGAAACTTATAACTGAGTTTTTTAGGATGCACCTAAAATCAGTAGCAATATTGCTTGAAATTGTGAAAAATTACTTTAAATCAATTAAATTGATCAGATTTTGAAAATACCTTAAAGGGGGTTCAAAATATGGTAATATAAAGCTGTTTTTAGTTAAATTCTAATTTAACTAACCTTCTAACAATAATGCAAGAGTACCCCGAGCTAATAAATACGTAACACAATTGGAAAAATTTTTTAACACAATTGGGAAAAAATTTCATTGAAATTTTTAATTTAGAATGTAGTGGTGAGGCTTAAAAGTAGAACTATGTTCATAAAAACCGAGTTTTGTAAACAGCTGCTTTAGTATTTTTCCATATTTTATTTTGTATTTACTTTTCTGTTGTCTGAAATATAATTTTTCTCTTGGAGAACAGTAAGTATGAATCTTGCAAGCTGCTGTCAAAAATTAAGTAGTTTTCTCAGGAACCCTCGTATCTTTAATATTATCGGTAAGTCCAACTTGGGTTGCCAAAATCTGTACTCAGCTCTTAAAGACTGATAGTCATTTATTCAAATTATCTGTAAATGTGTGATTCAATTACCTATTATTATAGCTGTAAATAAAGGTAAGTATATTATTTTGGGTTGTTGATACAAACTTCAATTCATAAATTTAACCCAGTTATTCCTGAAACTTTTTTCTTATATTTGATAATACCGTATTAACCCGAATATAACACGACACCAAAATTTTCATAAAGATTTTTAGAAAAAAATACTCATAAAAAAATTAAAATTAAGGGAAATTCAATTAGATAAGCGTTTGGTTAGATAATTAAAAGTAATGCATAGGTTATATTCATGACAACAAATTTAATTAATTTAAACCAAAATTAATACTACGTAAAAATTTCGCGTTACGGTATATTTACAAATTGCTATCGGTACAAAAGCCCAATGGCAACTAATAAAAAAATATGCATTGTCATTGCCATACCATCTAGTGTCGCCATAATCAAAAATTGTATCAAAAATAATGTTCTCATATGATAAAATATTTTAATTTGTAACAGATTACCTACTGTCTTTTTAAAAGGACAGTAGGTTTATCTGGATTAAGTTTGAACAAACCTTTAGGCATTTCTTGACTAGAGTGTCCAGTTCGGGTACCCGGATACCTGAGCACCGGATGTTTTAGGTTATTTTATCAAGTACTCAAATATTCGGGGAATCGGCTCGAATATCGGGTACTTAAAAATAACAATACTTCGTCGTTTTTTCTAACACGATGACCATTTGTTTGCCGGCGGCGCTACTTATATTTCTAAAATTTTCTAAGTACAATTTTTTAGCACTAAAGTACAATCTAGCTTGATTTTCAAATTATTTTTTGCTACTCTATTGACTCTATTGTTCATTTAATTTATTTAAAAATTTATGCTATTAAAACTCTTGAAATTAACATGATGATTTCTTGGTAGCAGCATTTATTATTTAAAACAATAATGTGATAATTTAAGCCTTTTGCTGCGAATAGTGTATTTAATGAAAAAAAATTTGACTATAAGATAGTCCTTGTCAATCTTATATTCGAATTTTTTTTCATTAAATACATTATTCGCAGCAAAAAGCTTAAATTATCACTTTATTGTCTTGAAATTAAATTTAAATAAATAATATATAGTATTTTTTGTAAGATCCCTGTTTTACTGCATCAATTGAAGACCTATCTCCCCAAAATTATCAGGTATTTGAAGAAATAAAATTGCACTTGAAATATATGATAGGAATTTAATATCATGTATATCAAAAAAATATAAATGAAAAATTTTTTGTTATAATTCTTGACCCCGGGGCAGCATCTCTCTTATTGGCCTGTTTCGCTTTGTAGAATATAATGTGTTTTGAGTTTCTAATTTAATAAATATCCTTTGCCTTACCAAAAAGAATATATTTACCAAAGAAATTTCTTTTATATATAACTAGAATAGATGAATAATAAACACTGGGAAAGCTGGTGAAACTTATCTGTGCAGCCTGTTAATTGAGTTCAATACCGTAATTGAGTTCACGGCGTACACTGTAGTGGTTGACCGCATTCAATAATGAAATTTGTCAATATCTCCATTTGAGACTAATAAATGAAATATTTTACCGTTAAAGTGAGCATTCTTTAAAATATTTATATGGGATAGGCGCTAATGTACTCTTTTATATATTCCAATGCTTGAACCTCACTAAGTGAGTTTAAGAAATGGTATAAAAACAATTTTCTGAACCTCGTTTGGTATTGCTTTGAGAACTATGCTTCGCTAGAGCTGTTAAAAACGTGCCTCAGATTCGTACTCATATCATGCTTCAATCGTAATCTCATGGATAATACCATCTACGTTCACGGAGCGGTCATATATAAACATAATTTCATCATCAGAAAGCAGAAAAATTAATTAGTGGCATAAATATGTCATTGTTTAGCCTTTTACAATGAATTAGTCACTTTTTGCTCACCTCAAAAGTTCTCTTAATTTTAATTATTATAAATGTAAGCTCTAGAACAACTGGCAACTATAATCTATAAATAAACTTAAGAGAATAAATCTTAAATTAATAGCGTTCACTAACTTTAAGATATTTCTTCACTAATTACTGTATTTAGAAAGCAAACAAAATATTGTGGTATTTCTAGGGAAAAAATTTGAATAGAGAAATTAATAGTTTCTTGAAATGCGACATATGATCTTTGTGAATTCATTAAACCAGGCCAAACTTATTGCAATTGGATAAACTCATTCTAATATATTCCATATTGAGTTACGGAGATGAGTGAGCATTCATTGGTAGACTGGTTTAAGAAAAGATTGAAAGACAATTCTAAGGAACTCAGAGGATAAGATGAGAATGTAAAATCCAAAATTGAAGTTGAATTGGAGCAGACAATTAAAGATCGTTGTAAAAATACTCGTTTAGTATTGCTTTGGAAACGATGTTTGGCTGCAGCTGTTAAAAAAAACATGCCTCAGATTCGTATTCATATAATACTTGTACAGAAGACAAACAATCAATTGATAATATATACAAAAAAGCATTAGATATGAAAGCAACTTTTCTAAATGTGGAAATTATTTTAAAGATTTTGTTAACCATGCCGATTTCAAATGCATAGGGAGAACGCACATTTTCTTGTTTAAAAAGAGTTAAAAATTTTCTAAGAAATTCAATGGCTATTTTATATATAGAGAACGATTTACTCGAAATTATTGATTGTGATGAGATAATTAATAAGTTTGCAAAATGAAAAGCAAGAACAAAAATTATTTGATTTGAAAATGGCTGTTTAGCTGTTCTAAATAGTATCTCCAGCTATTTTTCATGTTATTGAACAAATGGTGCTGTTTTAACAAGAAAAATTTTCGATGTTATTTTTTCCATTATTTGAAAAATGGATGTCATTTTGGCAATAAAAAATTTTTGGATGTCATTTTTTCCATTTTTGAAAAATTGGGTGTTATTTTTTCCATTTTCCCAAATTATTTAAACATTTTCATAATTATGAAATACAATTCTATGATTTTTACGTTCTTATTTCTGATTGTTTCTCTGATACTATTATTAAATTTATTATAATTATTCTTTTAACAACCAATATATGTTCAACTTTCAGTTAAAAACTTTGTGATTATTGTTATGCTGTTAATCATATTACACATATATTATATTCAAATATTATTGATTAACACGTATTTTTATTTTCCTTGTCTCTCGTATTATTTAGTGCCCAATATTTTTTTCTGCGCCCGGGCCTCAACTGACTTAAATCCGCCATTGCTTGTACTGTAATACATTCGGTAATGCTAATTACATTCATGGAGTTGCGGGAATGTGTTAAGATATGAAAAGCACCCTTCAAAGTCTAACTCATTTATAAATGGATTTGTTTCCCATACGAATTAAGGTGGACCCAAATGTACTTTATATCTAATCCTTTATCTATTATAATATTACCAAATCGACAATGAATCTGTCACGTTTTGTTCACCACACAGTTCTCTTAATTTTATTTGTTATAAATGGAAGGAAACTAATGTTCCGTTAATATAAATATAAAGATAAAAGAGAAAAATCTTTCAGGGAATTCAATAAAAACGAGACAGCAATATACAAACAAGCCCAATCAGCTGATTAAAGGACAATCTTTCCACCGACCAATCACATTGCTCGCTCTCTCGCACGCACACTGACACGCGCTCACCTGGAATGACTTCTATTGAACTTATATCGACCTCAAAAATCGGTCACTAATGAATGTCATAAGTCTTTTTTTCAGTTGAATTTATGTTGATTTCAAATTTCAGTTTTACTTATAAATGAATAAAGATTAATTGTTGAAAACAAGTCAACTAAAACAGAACAGTTAAAATGAATGCCTAGATTAATTTCGTGATTAGATATATAAATATAAATGACAAATTAGGTAAATCATTCCGTTGTAGAATTTTTTATCATATCTATTCCTCGGAAATATCTGATTCCAAATAGATTATTCTTCCAAGCCTTCCATTATCTGTATATCTTTATTGTTTTCCTTTAACAATAAATAATAACAATAATAATAATAATAAATATATCTAATATTGATTCCAGCGAGATCAATGACATCCATTTTTATTTTAGAAACTTCATGAAATATTTGTATTTAAATTAGAAATAAATTATAATAATTAATAATATCTAATTATCAGATTAGATTTATGCAGTAGTTCTCTATTCATTGTCAAGTTAAAATGCTGTTAATTGTGCAAATTCATTGAAAATATGACGTATTAGACTTTTAAAATTCAATATGGATTTGTACTTCTTTATAAATGATAAAATCAAAGGTTTATTTTACTTGTGCTGTATTATCTTTTGTTTCCAATAATGAGCATTTTGTAACAGGACCATCAACCCAATGTAATCCTTCTGGTACATTGGTGAAATAAACAGGATTAACTGAAATTAAAAAAAATATCATATGTAAGGTTTCCGACCATGATTTTATATTTATACCTTTATTAACATGAGCTGAATAAGTCGTGACGTTTCTATAGTCAACATCGGTGAAGACTGTAGACAACTGCATATGCAATGAATAACTTAGTTGAGCTAATTCATTACAAACGTTGGACTCACACCATGTTTTTGATAAAAAACCTCCAGCTCTACCAGAAGCTGCGCAAGCTACATCTTCTTGTTCTACAATAACACAAGAGATATTTTGCTTTGCAAGATAATAAGCACAAGATAATCCTATTATTCCTCCACCGCAAATTACAACTTTCATTGCAAAAATATTGGTGTTGAAAATCTGACAATAAAATCAAGAAATTTGAATTTTATATAGTTTAATCATAACTCATTTGAACAAATATAATTTTTAATAATATTTTAAATTACAATTTTTATGTTGAAATATGTTTCATTATTTTAAAATATTTTGACTGAGTAGGAGATTTATATTCAAAGTAAGGAAAAAGGAATTTTTTTTAAAGTTTTTTTATTTTATAAAGATAATTCTAATTTTTATTTTATATAACTCAGGAAATGAATAACAAAAGATTTTATGTATTTATATATTTTCCAATAAATAATATTATTTTAAATATTTTTTTCAAATAGTAAATACATAAACAGTTTCTGTTAATTGACGAATTTTTTAGTCCGTAGGGGTGAATATGGTTTTCATACGCCATGTTTACAAGTTTCAAAATTTTCTGTGACCAATCTAAAAATCAAGCGATCTGATTTTCAGTGTACCAAGGAAAGTATGAAATAAAGTTGAATCAACAATGCTGTATACTTACATGGCGCGACAAGAAATCTTCGCGTCTCCGGCATAGTACTAATGAGAACCAAAAGCTCGATTTTGATTCAATTTTATGAATTGATGTAAAATATCATTATTAGGGCTATTATTAATTAACAATATAAATAATAAAAATTTTTTGATAATTTTCCGGGTATATATATTGGTACTGCATGTCGGATTTGTAATATAGCTAAGCGAATTTGCAAACACTTATCTGTAATATTCCATAATTTGAGGGGCTATAACTTACATCTGATTTTGAAATATAGTCTTAGCAGTTTTCCTTCTTGGAATTTAAATATAATTCCCACTACAAATGAAAAATTCATTTCATTAATTGCACATATTGATAAACTTGTTGTTCGTTTTATTGATAGCTACTAATTTATTAATGCATCATTAATAAAAGCTGTTAAAACTCTTTCAACTTTTCCTTTAACAGCTTCTGAATTTAATGGTTCAATAATCGATTGTAAGGGTTGCTTTCCTTTTTAAAAATAATCGAATCGACTTTAGAGATGCCACCGATTTTGAAGGGTGTGCATGAAATTGCATATCTGAAAGTTCAACAAATATGGATTGAAAATAAGGTTCTAGGGCAATTCGTCGCAGGACATTTCGGTGCGCACAATTCGTCGCGGACAATTAATTTTAAAGACAACATAAAAATTGAAAAAATATATGGTTCTATTGATTTTTTATAAAATAATTGAATATTAAAATATAATAAATTTTAATTTTTTTAATTAATTTTTTTTAGATTTTTCTTATTGTTTTCAAATCGATAAAAAATGTCAAAATTTATAAAAATAACAAATAATTACCCATTAAGACTACTTATTCTTATTTAGTTATGGTATAAATTATAATTATTAAATCTAAACTTAAACCATAACATTTATAATAGTATAGGTTTGCTTGCTTATATACATATAATATTAATAACACAATAAATGATTAATTTTATTGTTTTGCTTCGAATTTTGCTTCGAATTGTCCTGCAACGAATTGTCCGGTTACCGAAAATAATTGTAGTAATTTGTTAGATTATATGATCTACCTAAAATTAGACCTATTCCTCCTAGCAGACTTTTTCAACAGTTTCGTACTAAGTCTAATTCATACAATGGCTTAGATCTTTTGAAAATTTTATGGAATTCCTTGAATGTCATGAGGTTCAGCGCTTATGACATTAAAAGAACCTATATAACTTCTTCAGGAATAGAAATGTATAATTTCTATGAAGGAGGAATACGGGGCGGATTAACATTTATCAACAAACACTAGGTCAAGTCTTCTGATAACGCGGAGTTAGTATACATAGTTATTAATAATCTATTATGTTGGGGTCTTAGCCAAAATCTTGCATATGCTGATTTTTTGTGGGGTATATCATAATCTTGACTCTATTTTAAATGAATATATGACTATAAATATTGAAATCCTTGCATATGGTTACACTATGAAAGTTCATATCGATATTCCTGAAAACGTACATGTGTTTTTAGATAATTTTCCAGTACATGTGTTCACCGGGTTCCAAGATTTAGAAGTTGATGCTTGCACATCACACGAAAAAGAACCATGTTCTTCATTGGCGATTTCTCAGATGTTTTTTTCTCTTGGTGTTAAGGTTGCGAATATTCATAGGGCAATTAAGTTCAATCAGCCTCAAATATTTAAGGAGTATATCCATACAAATACAGCTAGCTAGAATGCAACTATTGATCTGGATAAAAATTTGATTATAGAAAATTGATGATCTGATTGCAGCTCACTTGAATAAGGGTGTGTTATGTTTAGATAGCCCTTGTTATATCTGTCAAACGGTTCTAGATTTATCTAAACTACGGATGAATTGCAAAAATATAGGGACGTTTTTGATTGTAAAATTGACATTGTTGATGGCAACTATTAGAAGCTGCTAACACATCTTCTAAATTATTACTTAATTCGGTTCAAAAGTTAACGTCATAATTCCAAGTATTTATTTAATGAAATAGTGTATAATTATCAAACAAATTTTCAGCTTTGAATAAAATATTTTCAAAACCATTTATTAAAAATATATTTTTTTAAAAAATTATTAACAAATAAAACTTCTTTTAAAAAGCTTGTGTAATTTTTCAATTTAAATTTAAAAATTTCAATTTAAAAAATTCAATTTAAAAATTATTTTAAAAGTTATTTTAATAGTCAATTATTTATCATTTCTTAATAAATCATTGAAATATTTAATTCTCAGCTGAAAACACCTCACATCGACACTGACTCTTTCATGATGTTAGAAACTGTAAGTTAAGTAAACTTTTACCGACAATGATTTCTGAAAATGTTTTGGATATTTCGAATTATAATCCAACTCATCCCTTATATTGGATAAATCCTGACTCAATAATTGGTAAATTTAAGGATGAATGTAAAGTTCTTGGTTATAAAGAATGTGTTTTCTTACGCCCGAAAAAAAGAAAATAATAAAACCAAAATGGCACAAATATTAAACATCAATCTTATATTGATTGTTAGAAAAATAGAGCAAGAACTAAAAATTATCAGCTGTATACTTTTAAAAATTATAAGAAAGTTTTGAACAACAATGATGACAAATACAAAAGAACGGTCAATGTCAATGGGTGGGGGAAAATGAAAGTTTAGCTTTCTGTCATTATTTAGAAGTCGATGTCATAAATAATGATGAGGGGGATGCAGATCAGTGAATTCAAAGTTCAACAAAGAAAACAGATTTCATAAAAATTCATATATAAAACAATTTTCTTTTGTATTATGTTAATTTTAATTACTAATATTATGTTATGTTAATTTTAATTTCCGTCTGCTTTTTATAAAAATTTTTCCGTTCAATAATGATATTTGTAGAGACACGAAACTAATTTGGATAAAGTTTTTATTGAAAACGATCATAGAAATATTTGCTCCAGCAGTCAATGTTTCCACGAAAGCATGGGTACTTGACCTGGCGATTGTACTGATATTGTTGATGAACTCGCATTTGGACATGTCGACTCCAGTATCACATGTAAAATCTGGAACAACTTTGATCATTAACTTCTTTTGGCAATCGAAGACGTATGAGTCAGTCCAACTGATACGGAAAATTTCTTTGGTCAAATAGGTGTTAATGATCAAGGTCATCAACAAAGAGATCTCGACTTAGAAGACAAAGGTTTCAGCTTCTCAAATGATTAGCATTTGTTTTGTGTAGATTTTGACGTGGGTTAGTGAATGAAATGGCGAAATATGCACGAATTTATTTCACAAATAGTTTAAGAGAGGAATTCGGTATGTTACAATGATGCAATTTAATTGGAAAATTTTAATTTGGGAATTCTATAATTTTCAACATCAAAAGTAAATAGTCAGTTTCGAACTTTCTCATTCAAAATCTTCAATTTGTTACTGTTATCACTAGGATTTTCTAAAGGCAAAGTGGCTCTTACAAATATCCAAAAAAAATATCACGAATAATAAAAATAAAAAGTAAATATAACGAAACCAATAAAAATAATTAAGGGAAAAATATAAATAACAAAAAAAGGTAACTAATAAAAAAAATTAATAAAATATTAAAACCAAAAAATAAAAATTACTATAATTAAGAAAATAATAATAAAATAAATAAAAAAAATAAAATAATAATAAATAGAAAATTCAAAACAGATGGTAAAAACTAAGTTAAATAATAAAACTTATAAAATATTAAAACCAACTGATAAAAAATAAAAATTACTAAAAGTAATTAAGAAAATAATAAATAAAAAATAAGGTAAAATATAAAAAATTATAAAAAAATTAATAAAAATATAATAAAATAAATAATAAATTATAAAACTAATAAACAAGTAGTAAAAAAAATAAACTGATAAAAACTAAATAAAGAACTGGAAAATAAAAATAATAATAAAAAATAAAAACTAAAATATAAATTACTAAAAATAATAATATATAAAAAACTAATAAAAAATATAAAAAATAAGATAGCTAATAAAATAATAAAATTAATAAAAAAATAAAATAAAAACCAAAACAGATGATAAAAAATAAAAAACAAAATAATAAAAAAATATAATAAAAAACCAATAAAAATAATTTAGGATAAAAAGTATAAAAAATAAGATAATTGATAAAATAATAAAAAATTACAAACAATAACAATTTATTTAAAATTAATTTATCTTTTAATGAATGATTCTCAGTTTAATGGTGAATATTCATAGGAAATTGACAGAGATAGAATCAAATCAGGAAGTTCTAAAAAATATAATCAAAATAATTTTAAATAATTAAAATAAAGAAAACTAATATAAATATATAATTGGCAATAAATGAAACAATTCTATTAATCACTAAATGATTACTCATTTGCTCTTCAGGTTCACGTAAGAGCTTCTAAAAATTAATTTTTATTTTTTTGTTAACCTTGTTATTTTTCCAGATTGAATGAAGGAGCAATGGCAGACCTGCACCGTTAACACAAACAAATTTGGAAATCAAAAACTGATTGACACCAGGGAAAAACGACGCAATAAAAGTAGGTAGTAGTAGCACACTGGAATTATGATTTTAGTGAAATATTTGTAATAATAGGAATCAAAGTAGAATTATAATCATTTAAAGGGATTGAATGGAATCTTATTGATTTAACATTAAGAGGGAGAATATATAATCTTTTACTTATCGTTAAAAGACCAATCTTTAAATATTGATAGATATTTCAGGGAAATTTGAATGGAATCTTATTGATTTAACATTAAGAGGGAGAATATATAATCTTTTACTTATCGTTAAAAGACCAATCTTTAAATATTGATAGATATTTCAGGGAAATTTGATGCTTTTTATATGATTTTAGTGGAGAATTCGCTTGGATATAACAAATGGTCAAATATTGTCATTTACTGAATTTACTGGTTTATTAGATGTTAGAGTACTTATATCAGCCTCCTTTGGAATTTAATGATAATTATTTTTAGTGTAGATTGCCGACTCTCATAACTTGTAATGAATTTATACTGAATTTTTTGAATAATTTGAGTAATCAGTCAATCAATTTGAGTATACATGTGATAAAATACTTTTAAAAAAAATCATTAAAATTACTTTATTTCAATCAATTTATTCAATCTAAATCTACACATCTTTTTACAAAATTCTTATTAATTTATTATCTTAGATGATTCATATTTAATTATTAATTCGAATGATAAATATTTATTGGATAATTAATGACTAGAATTTAAAGTTCTTTCTTGTCCATTAACCCAGATGTTGCCAAAACTATTTTATTCAAAAAAAACATAAAACTTCTTGCACTATCATAGAACTAAATACCGCAGTGTATACAAAATCAAGAATAAACAATGAAGTTAACTGGTCAAGACTTGTAATTGTGATGTGCTAAACACATTCTTATTATAGATATCTCTAAATAACTAGCGTATGCAAAATAAAAAAATATATAAGGAGCGTTCTTTTAAAAGGACGGTGGCAACATTTGGGTTAATTGCCTCTATGATATTTGTTCACTATGGTTTGAATAATTTTTACACGTTATTTTTACGACGATTTAATCAATTTTTACATAGTTATTGGAAAATCTTACAAATTTTATTAATCCAAAGATCTTCCTCCAACAAAGAGAATTTTCTTTTAAAAATCAATCTATTTGTTAGTACATAGTTGTTGGTATTTGTTGGTAAGTACTTGGTACCTAGTTGGTTGCTTGTTGTTGGCACTAATCTGTTAGTAGCTAGTTGTAAGTACTTGTTCGTAAGTCACTGGTTATAAGTAGCTAGTTGTTGGTATGTGATTGTTATTATCTAATTGTAGGTTAATTTCTCGAAGGGATTTGCTGTTGGTTGTTAGTATATGGTAGCTAGTTGTTGGCACTAATCTGTTAGTAGCTAGTTAATGGGTAGGTGGGCGTAGAGTTTTACCAATACCCATAGGGGGTCAAAACATCCAGTCGGATAAACTCAGAGTATATATAATAAAACGAATTAACAATAACTATTTATTTTTACTTTGCAATAATAAGTCAGTACGGATGTTAGTAATCAATTAAAAGAAGAATGTTTTGTGATTAAAAATTAAATTTAGTCTTTCGTTGTAATTTTACTTAAATTATTTTCAAATCCACGTGATGTTTTAAAGAGGTTGACAATTATTCATTTTTTAATGAAAATCATCATTTTTGTTAAATTTAGACATTTAGAAAAGGTTTTACTATTGATTGTAGATAAAAATATTTTTGAATTCTAATAAAAAACAAATTAATTTATTTAAAAAGCATTTGATAAAATACATTGAAGAATATTTAGTTAGTTGTAAGTGTTTAGTACCTAGTTGTTGGTATTTATTTGTTAGTACTTGGTAGCATGTATCTGGTTGGCTGGTTGTTAGTACATGATAGCAGGTTTTTAACTGGTTGAATTTTTAGATTTTGACAAGAATATAAGAAATATTCTACTTGTTGAATCAAATAAATGATGAATAAATTTTATTAAGTCGTTAATTATGTGTATTTTGTGTATGTATGTGGTTGTGTGTACTTGGTTATTGTTAGTACATAGTACTAGGTATCTAGTTGTAAATAGTTTATTGTAAGGAATTGGTTGTAAGTACTTGGTTGTTGTTGGTATCTGATTTTTGAATTATTTCATTAAAATTTTCATTTCTCAAAAGCACGTGGTTATTTAATTTTCTTGATAACAAATTTAAAATTATTACTTTAATTTACTTATTACTTACTACCAATTCTCATCATATTTCAAATTTTATTACTTAATTTCAAAATTTAGTCTTTCATTTAATTATTTACTAAATATATCCCTTATTTTCTATAATTAGTAGAAGTTAATTGAAATCTGTCTTTGAAATTAATTTCATAAAAATTCCATTCAAAAATTTATTTCTCAAAGTTGGTGGTTTTCGTAATAAATTTAATTTAATATTTTTAACTTTAATTTACTTATTTAAAATTCTAGACTATTGATTACTTAATTTTAAAATTTTACCTTAATTTACTTAATTTAGCCCTTGTTTACCAAATTTAGCCATTGATTACATTAATTAAATTTTTAGACCCTTAATTTACCCATTTATCCTTTATTACTTAATTTTACACCATAATTTACTTAACAACCAAATATAACCATTATTTACATATTTAACCAATAATTTCATGTTGTTATTGATTAATTGACAAAGATTTGTATCTAAAAATGACTCTGAAAAATATTTCATACAATTTTCCATTTAAAATTTTTATTTCTCAAAAGCTGATGGTTATTCAAACTTATTACATTAATTTACTTTAATTTTTAAATTTTTACTTTAATTTATAAATTTTAACTTTAATTTTCTTAACCAAATATAACCATTGATTTACTTATTTGAGCTCATTGATTACTTTAATTCAATTTTTAGACCATTAATTTACTATGATTTTTATTGAAGTGCCCCATTGTAGAAAATGTCATGCTTTTTAGTATAGACTGATATTTGTATTGAAATTCTCAGGACCGAGGAGACCCACCATAAAAATACTCAAAAATATCCATGCTTTTTTTAGTGATAGTCGGATTTTGTATTGAAAATGTCAGAAAAAATAAGTGTAGCACACTGGAACAATTACATACTCGTAAGTAGAATAAAATTACTGTAACACCTCCACCCGGTAATAAAAAGAAAATTACGTGAACCATTGAAATTTTACCTTTTATTAATATAAAATAACAATAAATAAATAATTATAAATTGAAATTAATAATAAAAAAATAATTATAACTTAATTATTGAAAATAAAAATGAATAATAAAAAATAATTATTGATAATAAAAAATAATAAATAATTATTAATATAAAATAAAAATTAATAATAATAAAAAATTAATTATTAATAATAATATAAAATAATTATTAAAAAACTTCTGAAAGACTGAATCATTAAATATATCGAATTTTCGGCACTGCCTTTTTCAAGTGATAAATACAATGGAAAAGAAATCAGCAGTGAAACTTGAAAAAAATGTTCTTATAATAAAATAATTAAGTTTAAATTTTTATATTTTTTATTAATAAAAATTCGTATAAAAAAATCAACCTGCAATATTCGGTATTGTCCATATGAATACGCCTTCTACGCGCACTCCTACGAGGTGTAGTGCCAGACGAATCCCGGTTATCATCATCGTCATCATCTCCTCCATCTAATTCATCTCCATCATCATTCTCATCGCTTTGCTGTGAAAATATCCTATGAGGATATCCCAAATTCATTAACATCAATTCCAATGGATCACTATTGATTCTATTTTGATTGGACTGAGCGGCTTTAATCTCATTTTGTTCACTTCCGATTTTATTTTTCTAATCAATGGCAATTAAAATATAATTACCAAAAAGAAAATCATAAAAAATTTCATTTCAAGCAACTAATATTGAATTATTTATGCTTCAGTTGTTCAGTTGCAATTTATATTACAAATAGAAACAAAGGCCATAAATAAGGATTATAAAAATGTAAATTTCGTCAGGTATAAGCATATCCCATCCATCAGTAACATACTCGACTCCAAGATCCTGAAAGAAGTGAAACGCACCGACCTTCCAATTCGGATAGCACATAAATATTGGACATTGAGAAAAGCTCTGGCAAACAACACAAATAGCGAAAACAATTGCACAATGGAAAACTGCCAGACACCGAAAGATATGTGCTTTAGAAAAAACATTGTCTATTGCATCACGTGCAATGTATGCAATGAAATATACATTGGAAGTACCCTTAGGACTTTGCACCAAAGAGTTAAAGAACATCTAGATCCTGATGGAAAATCCCCGATAAACAGACATCTCCAACAAAGGAAAGAAAAAAATATTTCAATCAAAATCGTAGCCAATGGAAACATCCAAAAGAAAAATGTCATATTCAAAGAAGCAATTCTCATCATAAACAAACGGTCAACAATCAACACTACAGAAGAGATCAATGAAATCATCAATTTGATTAATTGTTATTGACCTTGGGAATATTTTCTTTTAAAAAATTATAATAATTTAAAAATAATATAAAAAAAATAGATCAAATTTTAAGGAAATATACTTTTAGAAATTAAAATATAAACATTTTTCAAAAATTTTTAAATTGCGTATGTAAATAGTTATTGGAGACCTTTTTTATTAATATTTTATATTATTTATTAAAAGAAGTTTCTATTAGCTAAATATAGAAGCTTTAAAAAGTTATAAATCTTTTTTATTGTTTTGTTTTGAATTTTAGAAAAAGAGAGAGAGAACCAATAGGACTATTTTATAGTTGAAAATTCTTTCATCGCAGCAAAAGGCTTAAATTATCATTTAATTGTTTATCAATAATAATAATAATTGTATTTATAAAAAAATTGACTATGAATCAGCAAATATATCGATGTTTTTTCATATTTAAAATAATAATAATAATAATAATAATAATAATAATAATAATAATAATAATAATAAAATAATAATAATAATAATAACAACAACAAAATAAATTCTACCTCATCATCAAAGTTTTCATTATTGCCAAAAATACTTGGACTCCAAAGTCGAATCACAGAATCTATACCACTGCTAGCTAAAAAGCAAATAGTTGGATGCGGTTGTAGACAGTTTACTATATTTGTATCCCCACAAACCACTCTAATAATATTCTCATTAAAACGATCCCAAAAGAAAATATTCCCTTCATCCGACCCAGCCATAATATATTGACCATTACTGGAAATATTTGAAAAGACTCGTTGAAAAGTTGGATGAGAATAAATTTACATTCCAAAAAAATTGGCTTCTTTAATATCAGTCGTAGTGTTACAATGTCCACAAAATCTATTCACATAGTCATTAGATTTTGATCGCCATAATAATTCTTGTTCACTGAGTGATTTTTGATCCATAAATCGTTGTGTTTTCATATGTTTTGCTATTGTTTCTACAATATTTGTAGGATTCGGTATAACAGTTGAAGAGCTACGCTTTGAACCATTTGAAGAATTGTCTTTTGTTTTTTCTATAAGTCAATGTTATGTTTCACTGTTGATTAAGCACAATATAATGCATTTTTAATTATTAGTTGATATGATAAAAATATTCAAATAAAACGTATAATAATTCTGGTTCATTAAAATATTGTTTTCATAACTTAACACAGAATTTATATATCTAATTTTGTGTTTTCAATCAAAAAATGACGAAAAATCGAATGTTAGAAAATGTTTTGCAAAGTTATTTACCTATGAAATTAGTTCGTGAAATTTAATAATAGTAATTGATGAAAATTACAGATTTTCAAATTTATTTACTGAAATTTGGTTCATTGATTTCATATTCCAATGTATTTCAGTGAAAATCCACGAAAATTAAATAGTTATTTGCTAGATTAGAAAGACCCAAAATAAACCATAATAGCCCAAATTATTGATTTAGTTTAATTATTTCAAGATTAAAATATACAACATACTTTGCTTATATTTTTGCGTAAAGATAATCTATAATCGCCGCTAAATTCATTTACAGAAATGATGAGAGAAACTTGATAAAGACTATATTATGGAGTGGCTATATAAAAATAACATAACTAATGATGGAAACGATGTTCAGTTAATCTAGAAATTCAAGATGTACAATTTTTTTCAAATTTCGTGCTAGTTTGCTGTTTGAGACAAACAAACCGATTTTCATCTTATAATTAAGATCCACTAGCTTTACTTTCCTGCTTCGCGTGCGACTTATATTATCGAATATATAAATTTCATATTTCTTATTAGTTTGCTGAAAACTTCTTTCAGCAACGACAATACAATCAAGATGCATTCTAATTTCAGTCTTATACAGAATCATTCCGACACAACTATTACGTTGGGATTAGTGATAGATACGCCAATCACTTAAAAACCTAATAAACTCATAACTCGGGAAAAGAACAACGTAAAAGAGTGTGAATGTGATAGCAAAATTGAAGTAGCGTGTAATGTGAAAAGTTTAATTTCATGTGGTGTCGACCGGATCAAGAATACATTAACACTTGTCTATAATCCACTGTGAAACGCAGCATCTCTGTCATAGCACAGGGAACTATTTGGTTCAATGTAAAATAAAAGTTACAGTATGAACCCTTACTTCCTATCTATGAAAACGGTAAAAAATCAAGAGAAAATTCCAATTTTTGCAAGACGTGGTTAGAAGGGAAGCAGGTCATTACTAAACTTAAACTCAACCTTGTATGTGTGTTGTGAAGATATGTTGTACATATATGTATTTACTCACCAATTTATGTTTTGCGCAATTGATAAAGGTCTTAATGACAATTAATAAGAAACAATTAAATGTGCTATTTATTTAATTTTAACTTTTTAGTGTAATATTAAATTTTAAAAATATTAAAAATTTCAGATGGATTTAATCATGATGAAATTGAGATATTTGTGAAAGTAAACAATCTCGTTAATAACTCGATATATTGACGATTTTCTAGATGCGTTTTTAGTTTTTTGAATATTATGCAATAAGTTTTCTCGTTAGAAATCAGCAATTTTTGGCAAAAATTCTATCAAAACAATTTGAATAAAAATTGTTTGATTGGAATAATTAATTAAATGTATAACTATGGCCTATGGGATATTCTACATGAGAACCATTTCACTTATTAGGGATATTTGGCTTGAATGTTTTTAGACCTCTTCCCTACATACATTTTTTAATGAAGTGATTAATTTTATTTTTTGTTTTAATGAAACGAATTTATTTTTATAATTTTTTGGTTGAATGTCAATCTGTAACTCACACTAGGGTTTTTTAGTCACGATTAAAAAGCCTAAAAAATTAATTTTCAATGAAAAACCTTATTTCTCGAACATTTCTCTATAAAAACATTTATTTTTGAAAAATCTCAGATAATTTTTAAAAAACTTTTGTATTCACATGGAATAATATCATTTAATAATTTCTTCTACCACTTTCTCAATTTCTATATAAATGATTTTATTCTATTCAACATTAAAATTCAACACTAAGATAAGTTTGTGTTTTTATAATATAAATTTATTGATTTTTCAAAACAATATGAGTTGTTGAGAAAAATCCGAGATAAATTAGTACAAGATGAGGACAAATTTACAACTTTGGAGAGAAATAAAAACCTAGAAACATTATTTTATAAATATTCACCATTGTTGCCCAAAATGCATAAATAAAATGAAAATATGTAGTGAATAATATAAAAACATCAAAATTTCGTAAAAAATATTAAAAGTCAATTTAAATAGTAAAAAACAAATTAAAAACAAATCTGCCAAATTCAGACTCATTTATTGGTTTGCACACAACACCACTGAGATACATTTTCTACACTCGTTTACACTGAATAAACGCATCTATAATATCGGTTGGTATGTACAACCCATATTATAGATGCGTCATTATTTATGATTGAATTTTTTGGAATGTGGTTAGACATAATTATGTGGTAAATACTTATTAAGCTATTTTAACTATTTGCATTTTAGAAATGGCTTTCAAGTAATTTTTTTTTATTTAAAGTAAACTTTAAGGTTTGAATTTTGATCCATATAGATATGATATAGATATACATTTTTTATTATAAATTATTTTAAATTAATTTTTCAGGATTTTTTTATGAAGTTATTTGGAATTATTTCGATATAATGTAAGTCAGATATATTTTTAAATATAAATAAATATTTTTAAAGGTATTAATTAGTCGAATTTCGTCATGTTTTATTAAAAAAACTAATATTAAATTTATTAAAAATTGAAGATAAATCTTACGAAATGTCTTTATTATCTATACAACTCAAAGTTGAGTTTTCGGAATTTTCGTCAAAATTTTATCGGTCATTTTTTTCTAAAAATTTCTAAAAATGCCTATAAATTATTTATTATAGTGCGTTTATTCATTACAACGATTCTACATATCGAAAATTCGCATGCATTTTTTACTATGTGTTTGTGTCAATTTATTTTTTCTACCACTTTCTCACTTTTTATATTAAATGCGTTTATTCATTGCAACGATAAAAATCAACACACAGGTAAGTTTGTATGTTTATATAATATACACATTTATTTTTTGTTTTATATTATAGGTGCGTTTATTCAGTGCAAACAGGTGTATAGTGGCGGTTAGTGTGTAAAGCAGTAATTGGTCTCATTAAATTGACTAATCAGTTTAATGAATTTCATTTTTCTGAAAATTTATTTTAGCAATTTTAGATTTAATTTTAAGGATTGAATTTCGATTCATATAGATCATTATTCATATGAGATCATTATTCAAGTTCTTAAATATTACTTTTAGTTAACATTTGTATTATAAATTGTTTTTAATTAATTTTCAGATGTTTAAGAATTTTATGAAATTTATTTTATAATTATTTCGATATAATGCAAGTCAGATCAATTTTCAATTATAATTAAATAATTAAATCAATCGTCAAAAATGTATTTTTCTAAAATATTTCTAAAACAAATATCAGAAATTCTAAATAATATTTAACTTAATTTTAACTGAAAAATAAATCTTACGATGATATTTCGTCATTTTCATGACAATTTTACGTAGTTTCTTAAAAAATGCATTTAAAAATATTTTCAGCAATCATTTTTTTTCTAAAAATTGTCTAAAATAAAGTTATTATAGAAACGTATCTCAGCGGCTCATTTCGAAAGTTTGCATGTGTTTCTTAGTATGCGTTGTGTTTGTGTGCAGTATTTAATTTTTCTGCCACTTTTTAGATTTCGATAGTGTAAGGCGTATCTCATTGCACTATCAACGAGAACTTTAGTGTGAAATCAAAGTAAGTATGTTTCTATAATGTAAGATTATTGATTTTTTATTATATTCGAGGAAACGCACCTGAGCGGTTTCTGGTGTAGATGTTATTATGTCATGCAAACAGATGCATTTTGAGTGCTGCTCTCCCACCAAATAGCTAAAAATCGACATACAAATAAATTTGTGCGTTTCTATAATATAGAATTATTGACTTTTCTTATATAATAAATAATGTTATTCCACGAAACTCGGTGTAACTGTAACATACCGTAATAAAAGATCCGAATTTATAACAAGTGTAAATGTATTTGTCACGGTTTGAAATTATACAAGCAACTAAAATATCAATAATACGAATATTTATTACACTTAAAATGTGATAAATCAAAAACTTATTTTAATATTCTGACGATCTTTTTATTTATTCTTAGAGATAAATTTCAATATATTTAAATTACAATGGAGATTTATCCGATTTTTTTAATCAATTGAATTTTTTAAGGTTTATTTTATGAAATCGTTTTTTACGTGCTTAACAATAATTCTATTATACTCAGAGGAAAAATAAAACTACGCTTTTTGATCACTTCTAATATTCAAAGAAATACTTGAATACTACAGAACCATGTTAGGAAATTCAATTTTTAAATCAATTTCCATAAATGTTTATCGAATTCTTTAAATTAATTTTCATTCAATTATTTATATCAATATTTTAAATCAATAACGTCATCAATTCTTTAATAAATATTTTATATCAATTTTTTAATCAATTTCTATAAATGTTTATCGAAATTTGATAATCAATTTTCATCCAATTATTCAAATTAATATATTAAATCAATGTTTATATCAATTTTTTTTATCAATTTATCAATTTATATCTATTTTTTAAAAAAACTTATAGATTTTTTTTAAATCCATTTATGAATTTTTTATCAATATTATGCTCTTATAATCACAATTTTTTTCTTTTTCCATTTCTTTTTTTCCTGTTTTTATAAGGTTTAAATAAAATTAAAATAAGCAAAATGAAAATAAATAAAATTGAAAAAAGATCAATGGTGAAATATAAAAGATAAAATATTAAACTGATACAAAAAACTTATTAATTTATGAATAAAATGAACCTTTAACTTCCTTGTTGATAATATCTGATATTTTATCTACAATTTTCTTCTCCAATTCTTCAACTTGTTTAATTTTTTTTGAGTCTTCAGGAAATAAATGTTTGAAGTACTTAATATAATCATTCGACTCAGCAACCATGTTTAATTGGAACAAACACTGTGCGATTCTAAAATGAGATTTGATATGATAATAATCTATTTCTAGAGCTTTGATGCTGTCGAGAAGTGCTGCATAAATGTCACCCGCCCTAGATCATATAATAAATTATCGGTTGAGGATGAAATTTACGAAAATTGATATTTATTTACGAAATTAGCACTAGAACACATCATAATACTGTTGAAATATATTCTTTAAATATATATTGAAAAAAATAAAAAATATATATTGAAATCAACTCGAAAAGATGAATCAATGCTTTCCAAGGGTACAAAATAATGGTAGGAGGTTGAAAATAACGTTACACAAAATTATTCAAAAAATGGTGAAGAATGAGGTATATAATAAAAAGCAAAATTGTATACAGAAAAATTCCCGCGTTCAATAAAATGTTCAATTAAAGAAATTTTTCGATACAAGTCAAATAAATAAGCCATAAATATTTTAATATTAAATAATAAGTTGTTTTAATATTATTAAACAACGCAAAGAGAAATGTTATGAAACAGAGATTATTTACAAAACCAAACTAAATCTATACTTCCTATGAAAGTTTTTGTGAATTTAAGTATAATAGAAATATAATGAAGAAATTGATTTAGCGTTCTAATTTAGAGAATTCAGTAAAAAGTGTTGATAAATTGGTTGATGAAGAATGGTTATTCAAAATCATTTTTATTAATGGTGATAAAAGGGACTATTGATCAATTTATTAAAAATCCCAATGTCTGAATGTACGTTGATTGATTTGGTTGAGGTAAATAAATTTAACAGTGAGTGTGAGGATTATGATCCTAAATTTCTATTGGTATTACCGTACTCGGAAGGTTTTAGAGATTATGAGAGAAAGATAAGCAAGCAGTTGTGGAATTAAAACTATATGATCGTGCTTAATTCGTGTAAAGTACGCAATGTTTTCTAATAAGTCTAAAACTCCAGTTGGGTTGTGTTATGATCTCGTTTATCAATTTATATGTAATGGGTGTAATGTCACATACGTTGGAGGGACTTCCCGTAATCACTGAATTCGAGCTTGCGAAAATTATATACCAATATTAGCGAGCATGTCTGATTTTAAAATTTCATTAAATATCTTTTAAAAATTATTGGGAACGTTTAATTTGTGATGTTTTTTTATAAGATCATTGGATTCTAAAATTAATGTGCAAAATTCTGTAACACTTGTGTTTTGAATGTTGTAAATTGTAGGTATATGGATTATCGTTTTTTCAAATGTATTAAATTAATAAGTTCAATAATTTTTAAAAAGTATAGATTGTTAAAATCTTTAAATGCATATATTTATTATAAATTGAAAATTGATTTATTATTTAAATTACAATATATCTTTAAAAAAAGAAAAATTAATAAAATTTGTTGATTAAATCTATTATATCTATGGTTTTTCTGTCATACCTGTCGTAATATATCATAAAAAATGCTCAAGTGGTGCTTTCTTATAATTTGAAAATAAATGAAAATATTATATATCTGATTTATTGCCAGCGGAAGAAGCTTTGGAAAAATTACAAAAAGATGGTGATGACTGATGACAATGAAAGAGGCTGGTTTGTCGACACATTCACGCCACATAAATCAATTGTTGAAAATATTAATGAATTAACTCATTTGAAACAAAATCAAAATAAGCGTTTTCCAATGTTCAAATTGAGAGTCATAAAACTACTAGATGACGTTCAAGATTGTAGAATTTTAAGGAAGGAAATCACATGTACAATGAACTATTAAAAGAGAACTTGTCATTGAAGTCAGATATATCAAAAAGAAGAAATGAGAATAGTTGCTAAAAATTTTGTATCTTGAGATTTACATAAATCAAGCAAATTGTGGATGTAAGCCGTGGAAAAACGAACGTATCCTAATGTAGTTCAAAGTAACAGTAAATTGATAATTCACCCGTGTCTACACATGATAATAGGTACCTTAATTCTTCATGCCAAAACAAATCAGATAAGTAGTGGTTAAAATGGACAAATTATATACGTTTATAACTAGAGAATTAATATGTCCAATTTAAGGAACTTTTTTATATTTATGGTTTAAATGAATTGATCTTTTGAATATCTTAGTTTAATGGGTGATTTTCATCGTCCTAACAACGTAAAATAACAACATGAGGTATTTTAAAATCTTTTTTTTATTTTAGGTCAGAAATCTAGATGTGAAATTTATATAGTTTTTGTTTAAATGAAGTAAATTTTTGATTATTTTAAAATGATTCTAGATGTAAATTTAGAAAAATTATAAAAATTACCAGTTGCGAGAAATGTATGCTGCAGCGCGATTGGCATAAAATCTCGCATAAACATCACCGCCTTGCTGCAATGCCGTATTGTAATACATAATTGCAGAATGATAATCAGAGTTCTTGTACATTTTATTACCTTTATCTTTAAAAATGTTTAAATGAGGTAGCATATCCATATTTGATTCTTTGTTTGATTCCGAAATATTTGGAACACGTTTTGCTGTGATTAACAGTTTTTCATTAATTGAATTTTGTAATTATTTGATCAAATTAAAAAAAAAATAAATTTAGAACTTAGTTATTACGAAATTGGTCAATGTTATGATTACAACATTAAATAATCATAATAATGTGGTGTAATCGTCTTTTAGTGGGCTTTGCATAGATAATTGTGAAATATCTGATTTGTAATGTGGGAATTTATGTGGTAGCAAAATATAAAACTTTGTAAATGATGGATTAGACGAGAGGCTTTCAAAGTGAATCTATCATAAGGGTTATAAATTAATTACTAACAACAATGATTCGACATTATTTATCAAAGTAAAGAAAGAAACCAATTGGAAAAATTATAAAATCAAGAAGATATGAAAGAAACTTTAATCTCTTAGAGAATGCCGTTGAGGGTTATAGAGGGCTTAAAAGTAAAATTAGAAAATGTTGATCAGTATTGATAAATTAAAATAGGGAATAAAAGGTAGGATATGTTACGGGTTCAAATAGGAATGTATGCAGTAATTGCAAGTAAATTCGTTTGAAAAAAATGAAGTAAAAATATCTATCTAAACTTTAGAAGTGATTTGAATTCTCCTCAGACCAGAGGTTAATTTGAATTGAAAATAGTCAGAAATGTGAATACAATCAAAGACAATAATTAAACGAATCATTTGGCATTAGTTTGTGTAGCTAGAATAACTAAGAAGTCCTAGAAGAAATGGTAAAAAGAAACTCATGGGGATAGATTTTTAGCAATATTATATTGTGGTAATTGACTTTGATTCAAATCGAAATTTGAAGACAAAACAAATGTAAAGAATGGATATTTACCTTTAAAATCTTCAAATGTAATTCCACAATGTTTTTATTCATATACCCAAGATTTCTCACAATACTTCGCATATATGTTGTAGTATTATCAAATATTCAAATTAGCATTGACATTTATCGATGTTAAAAGTAAATTAAAAATCATTAAAATAATCAAAATATAAATCACTATATATATATATAAAACGATTTAACTTTAAAATCAATTTGATGATATTATATATAAAAATAGAAAAATAACTCGTAACTGAATAAAGGCACCATAAAATAGACTAAACAAAAGGAGATTGAACAGCTGCTGGAGAATAAAGCAGAAAGTTTCGTGAAATTCTTATACAAGATTTGTAATGTGGAATATCGATTATTATTATCAGTTGCTTATGGCACTTTTGGGGTAGAAATCGATCATAAGGATTTAAAATTCTAATATTTACTCCAGAATCAATGGGGATTATTAATTATCATTATTATTATTATAATAATAATTAAAAATAATATTATAAAATAATAAAAAAAATATTAATAATTAAAATAATCAAAACTAATATTAATAATAATAATCATTAAAAATAAAAATAATAACAATAATAATAAAAATAATATTATAAATAAAAAAATAATATTAATAATATTAAAAATAATTATATTAAAAGAAATAATAATAAAAATAATGTTAAAAAATATAAAATAATAATCATAAAAATAATAATAATAATAATCATTAAAAATAAAAATAATTAATAAAAAAAATACTAATATTAAAAATAAAAAAAATATTAATAATAATTAAATTAAAAATAATTATATTAATAGAAATATTAATAAAAATAATGTTAAAATAATAAAATAATAATCATTAAAAATAATATTAAATAATAATTAAAATAATTAAAAATAATAAAAAATATTAATAATTAAAATAATCAAAACTAATATTAATAATATTGTCATTAAAAATAATAATAATTAAAATAATTAATAAAAAATTCTAATAATGATAATAGAAATAATATTAAAAATTAGAAATAATAATTAAAATTAATATTAAATAATAGAAATAATAATAAAAAAAATAATATTAATAATTAATAATAATAAAAATAATATTAATTAATATAAAAATAAAAATTAAAAATAAAAATTAATAATAAAAATTAAAATAATCAAAATAATATTAATAATTAAAATTTTTTTATAATCAATGTATTATATTTATACTAATATAGGCTCACCCGAATCTCCAATATGTGAATAATCACAGAGCAGATCACAATCACATGCTGCAATCTTCTTAGCAAGCGTGGATTTGAAAGAAAATAGCGGACGAGTCTTATTTACATCATACAAATAAACTTGTTCACTGCCCATGTTGACCAGCAAATTGTTGCCATCAGGACTGAACGTGAGATAGGTACAAGTGTATTGTAGGAATTTATCTGTTTGATTATTCCATGGAATGTGACTTGGCACATAATATTGTACAGCGTCATCGGGTAAATATCGCTGCTCATCGCTGGGTGACAGCGGCACTGTTGTTCCATTGGAGAATTTTTTGAACGGTTCCTTACCTTTCCTAAATGTTTCATCACACAATTACCATTTATAATAATATACAATAATAATAATAAATAAAAATATTAATAATAATAAAAAATAATAAAAAAATTATAATAATATAAAAATAATAAAATAGATAAAATTAAAAAAAATAATAACGATATTTTACAATATTAATTTGTTCAGATAATTTAATTTTAATTAAATATAACTATTTAAATAATAATAATGAATAATAATAATAAATAATATACAATAATAATAATAATAATAATAATAATAAATAAAAATATTAATAATAATAAAAACATTAATAATAATAAAAAATAATAATAATAAAATAATAAAAACATTATAAAATAAAAATAATAATAATAAATAATAATAATAATATAATAAAATAATAAAAAATAATAATATTTTACAATATTAATTTGTTCAGATAAATTTAATTTAAATTAAATATAACTATTTAAAAAATAATAATGACTAATAATAATAAATAATAAAAAAAATTATAATATAAAAATAATAAAATAAATAATAAAAAATAATAATGATATTTTACAATTTTAAAATTTTTTATTTTATAAAAAATATTATTTTTTAAAACTTTAACATTTAAAATTTAATTTAATAATTTAAAAATTTTTTATTAATTATTTAATTTAACACAACAATCAATACATACAATACACAAAAGCTTATTTAAAAACACTCAACACACAAGTATTTACAGCATTCTGCACATTAATTTTCGGATTCAATGATTTTATCAACAACGCCTCACAAATCACCCGTTCCCAATAATTATCGAAGTTTTAATATTAATTTTTTCAGATAATTTAATTTTAATTAAATATAACTATTTAAATAATAATAATAATGATAAAAAAATAAAAAAATTATAATAATATAACAATAATAAAAAAAAATAATAATATAATAAAATAATAATAATATTTTACAATATATTTGCATGTAATTTGTTCAGATAATTTAATTTTAATTAAATATAACTATTTAAATAATAATATAAAAATATTAAAATAAATAATAATTAAAATTAAATAATAAAAATAAAATAATAAAAAAATTATAATAATATAACAGTAATAAAATAAATAAAAATAAAATAAATAAAAAAATAAATAATAATAATATAATAAAATAATAAAAAATAATAATAATATTTACAATATTAATTTGTTCAGATAAATTTAATTTTAATTAAATATAACTATTTAAATAAAAAATAAATTAATTAATAAAATAAAAAAAATATCTAAAATTAATTTAAGCAAGTTTTTCTTCATTTTCAAATCATTATTTCGATCAAAACCCTCAAGGAACTGATATATTACTAGGGCACACAGAATTGGTTAATTACACAAAAATATATTTCAAAAATGATAAATTTCCTTATATTAATTAAATAATATTAATTATTATTCAAAATTATCTATAAAAATAGTAAAATTCAAATTTATTCATAAATACACACATACACAATTTGTGTGTGTGTGCGCGCTCAAATCAGCGTTTGTGCAAGGATCAGAATTAGAATTCGGGGGAATATTTATACAAAATCGTTCCACTATTCCTTGAAAGTATTTGATTGCATTTATCAAAGCAATTTAAAGATGACAAAATTAACACACACACACTCGCGTTTGTTTAAAATTATATAAAAAAATTAAAAATAAAATTCATAATTTTTTTATAATAATTAAATTTATTTGATTGAACGATATTTATTCATTTCATTATTTAATTTGACATGTTATTCATAAATAATACAGAGAATTTCATAAAAATAATATTTAACACACATACACAATATTACACACTAACATACATACATACATACACACTAACACACACGCAAAAATGCCAAAAACATATAATTTTATAATTGAAATTTGAAATAAATAAAAAATATTTCTACAAACTTTTCAAAACTCTGAAATGATTTCAAACTCAATTTCCGTCGATCATATATCCGTACGTAATAATCATTGCTACCGACAGCCAATTGATCGGATCTAACGGGATTAATGGCAAGGCACTTTACTTCACAACCGGAACTGTTATGAGAATTGAGATTAATCAATACATTACTCGACTGGACACTGTTTTGAGACTTCACAAATCGAAATGAATTCGTGTGACAAATGTCCAAATTTGACTTACGTTTGAATTTTCACGAATATCGTATTGACGAATTGTGCCGTCTTCAGAGCATGACCACAATAAGTAAGGCTCATTGTAATTAACTGCCAATCGCTTTACTCGATTTTGATGGCAATAGTAATTTTCAATTATTGTTTCATGCGATACACTAATAACTTTCACACACGAATCGGCTGCCCCGGATGCCATTGTTGAATTATTAGATTTAGGCATAAATTTAACAGAAAAAATATTTCCCTTATGAAAAGTTTCAATGTCTGAAACTCTTTTATGATTAAAAGTATCCCAAATCATTACATGGGTATCATCGGAACCACTGGCTAATAATTCACCAGTTTCATTCCATTCTAAACAATTAACACACCCTTTGTGTCCCTGAAAAATATCATAGATCACCTTCAATTAATTGATACTTACAACAAGTTCTGTTTCCAAACACAACCTTTTTATTAAATCGTTATTAACATGTTGATATTTAATAAATTTTTTAGGAGATATACACTAGATATAAGTCATTAATCTTAAAAATTTAAAAATAAATTACTCCTGATTTTAAATCACTCAAATTTTGAGGTAAATTTCTTTTTAACATAGGTAGTTTAGTTCATATTAATTGATATTTAATAAACTGTTAACTTTAATTAAAATTTAATTTATCGAACAAATACTACTAAAATAAAACAAACTATAAAATTACCAATGAAAAAATTAATAATTATATATAATCGGATTATATTTAAAAACTATTATTTGAAAGTAGGTAATTTTTAAATAGTATTTTTAAGTTAATTAAATTTATTTTAAACTTATAAATTAAAATTTATTCAAAAAATTATTAAAATTACCGATTTCTTCTAGGTGCCAGGGCCTATCAATTGCAAAAAATGATATTAACATGATTTCAGTTGTCGGCTTTGACCCAAATCCTAAATATATTTTTATTCATCAGATGCAAAGCAAACTCTTTGCACCTGATACCTGTCACCAATATTTTAAACGTATTCAAAAGTCACTTGAAAAAGACTGCCGAAAATTCGTAAATATCAAAAACATCGATATATTTTCTGATTTATAGTCTTCAAGCTCTTTTTAATAAACATTATATTGTGCTTAATCAACAGTGAAACATAACATTGACTTATAGAAAAAAACAAAAGACAATTCTTCAAATGGTTCAAAGCGTAGCTCTTCAACTGTTATACCGAATCCTACAAATATTGTAGAAACAATAGCAAAACATATGAAAACACAACGATTTATGGATCAAAAATCACTCAGTGAACAAGAATTATTATGGCGATCAAAATCTAATGACTATGTGAATAGATTTTGTGGACATTGTGTTGGGTTTTATTAATTCAAGTCAGCAACACCTGACTCCACGTTCCCCTTTAATTGAAAATCACAACTAATAAACTACCCAAAGTATATTTGAATCACAAAAATATATTTCTCTCGACACAAAATAATCAATAACCAAAGTTTTTGAGTTTGGCCGATCCTCCGCTCGGTGTTGATGCCTTGAAAAAAGATAATATTCACCTTTTTATTACCTAGCTGATTTTGACAAACTCATTCCTATTCTATTCGATTTAATTCTTTTTCAATTTTTAAGTATCTTCTTATTCTTTTTCCCTAAATCTCCTAATTGGTCTTTTACCTTTTCCTACTCTAGATTTCTTCGAATTCCTAGCTGAGGATAAATGCCGATTTGCTCTGGTTTTCCAATTTCTTATATACTCTTCCAAATAGGGATGACGAATTGTTATTGCCGAGCCAATCTCTCTCCTGACATTCGACTTTACATATCTGCTTCGATTGTCACCCAGACTGGTCCGACAAACAAAGATAATTAATGGCCCACTTGGGCCTTTCTGCATGCCTTGTCTTTTTCTTGGTCTTTTCCCATTAATCATTGTGACAAGATAATGGGCATATATTTTCGTTCTGTTTACTTTTCTCTTTGTTTACCTATCTCGGGATTTTTTTTATATAAGCTAATTAATTAATTAATTTGATTTTCTTGTTTTACATCTTTTACGCACCTTTTCACACTCTTTCTACTACTATCTGAAAATTTCGTTATGTCCATGTTATTCCTCGCTATCTGTTTCCCCATGACCAATTTTCAAGACTTTAATTAGAATTTATGAATCTTTTATTGATTTTCCACAATGCACATTTTTGTGCTTTTCCCATATACTGATGTACCTTCTCGAGCCTTTATGCCCTTTTTATTTCTTCGTATTGTCAATTCTTTCCCTGACCAGTCTTACACTTCTCTCATTCCTTTAATTACAATTATAATTTAATTTTCCTTTTAATTATTTTATTACCCCAAAAATATTACCCAATATTTTCTTTTGGGATCGTTTTAATGAGAATATTATTAGAGTGGTTTGCGGGGATATAAATATAGTAAACTGTCTTTAACCGCATCCAACTATTTGCTTTTTAGCTAGCAGTGATTTAGATTCTGTGATTCGACTTTGGAGTCCAAGTCTTTTTGGCAATAATGAAAACTTTGATGATGAGGTATAATTTATTTTGTTATTATTATTATTATTATTATTATTATTATTATTATTATTATTATTATTATTATTATTATTATTATTTTTATTATTATTTTAAATATGAAAAAACATCGATATTATTAGAAGCTGCTAACACATCTTTTAAATTGTTTTTTAAATCCGGTTCAAAAGTTAACGACATAATTCCAAGTTTTAATTTTAATTAAATATTGTATAATTTCCAAACAAATTTTCAGCGTTGAATAAAATATTCCAAAAAACCATTTATTAAAATTTTGATATTTAAAATATATTTATTTAAAAATGATCTGGTTAAAAAGCTTGTTTAATTTAAAAATTTAAAAATTTCTGTTTAAAAATTATTTTCAAAGTTATTTTAAATAGTCAATTATTTATCATTTAAAATTATCTTAATAATTTTTTAAATATTTAACTCTCAGCTGAAAACATCTTACAGATATATTTACTGATTCATAGTCAATTGTTTTATAAATACAATTATTATTATTATTATTATTATTGATAAACAATTAAATGATAATTTAAGCCTTTTGGTGCGATGAAAGAATTTTCAACTATAAAATAGTCATTTTGCTTCAATTTTCAAATGCTCATCAACGGTTTTGCTTAAAAACATCGCCAAGAGATTATACAATCGATCTAGAGGCCTTCCTGATCCAAGAAACGGCTAATTACAATCAGGCCAATGTTTTTGCTGCGGAGAATATGGGCATTGAAGATATGAATGTCCACTAAAAGATAAATGTTTGATATGTGGTAAGGGAGGGCATAATTTCCGTGATTGTTATTTATTAAGAAAGAAAGAACAACAATACTATAAGAACAAGAAAATGATAGCGTATGTACATGACGAAGAAAACGGAAGTAATTATTCGGACGATACAGAAACAAGAGAATCAATTAATGATTATGCAATTCATGATGTGGAAACTGAAAAAAACACGAGGAACTCTATTGCACACATTTCGTCAATAGGGTTGTAAAGGAAGAAAATCGGAATGACAGAACAAAAGGAATGAGGTATAAGACATCAGATGAAAGAGAATGGAGCAAAAAAAATGATGTTTAGATTGATATGTTGTGGATTCTGGAGCTTCAATTACAGTGATGAATGAGGAAACATGGAATAAAATTGGCAGTCCACGGTTAAGCAGTAGTGAAATCAATATATATATATATATATATATATATATATATATATATATATATATATATATATATATATATATATATATATAGTTTTTCCAGGAACTCAAAAACCCCAGTGATGTATAGAAGCAAATGTTTTTTTTGGCACAATAAGATTAGCAATTATACTGATGCCGAGAGAAGACAAAAAGCAAAAAAGGAATGGGAAAAAATGAATTGCCAACAATTAACAAATTATTAAATGAATTCGGGTCAATATTTATGGCAGTCAGATTTTATTTACGATTCACAAGAATCGTGGAGCACGAAATTATTACATCTGGGAATTCAACAATGCAATTTCCAAGACGACAAACGATACATCTAGAACAGAAAATTGATGATATGATAAAAGAGTTAACAAAAGCTGGGGTTATAAAACATTATAAAAGTCCATGGAGCTCCCCATTGGTTGTAGTAGGAAAAAAACGGCTCAATAAGAATGTGCGTAGATTATCGACAGTTGAATAAGATGACTGAAAGAGAATCTTTCCCTTTGCCCAACATATCTCAATTATTCGATAACCTATCAGGATCTAAATTCTTTTCTTCTTTAGATCTTGTACAAGCATACTATCATGTCGCATTAGTAGAAGAAGCACAAGAAAAAACAGTTTTTAGTTCTAAAGAAGGTCAATTTTGTTTCAATCAATTTCCATTTGGATTATCAACGACTCCAGCAACGTTTCGGCGATTAATGCACACGATGTTAGAGGGGATATTATTTAATGGAGCAATTATTTATTTAGACGATATTCTGGTATATGGCAAGGACCAATCTGAACATGATGAAAGAATAAAAAAACAGAACTATGAATAAATTTGGAGAAGTGCTAAATTTACAAAACCGAATTAAAATTCCTTGGTTACACCGTCAGTGAAGATGGAATACAGACAAATTGAGAGAAGATCAAGTCAATTACAGAAGCGACGAAGCCACAGTGTGCTAAACAGCTTCGATCATTTCTGGGTTTGGCGAATTACTATAGACGATTTGTCAAAGATTATGCTAAAAAAGCAGCACTCCTGCATGCAGCAGCGTCAAGTTTTGATAAAACAATCGAATGGTCAGAACTAGGGATTGCAAATTTCGAGGAAAATAAAAAAATCGGAATTCGAAATTCGCAAATTAAATATTTCGGAATTCAATCGAATTCCGAAATATTGTTAATTTTTTAAAGTCTATACAAATAATAAAAATAACTTATTTGAGATAATTCATTGTTATTTATTGCATAATATTACTTTTTTTAAAATAAAAATGGAACATAAAATTATATCATTCAAAATGAAATATAAACATAAATGTATTGTACACAAATTCAATTATTACATAACAATATAATAATAGTTAAAAAGATATTATTTAAAATGTTATATAAACATAAAATTATTGTACAAAAATTCAATTAGTACAGAAACATTCTAATATGGCATATCATTTAATAATAAAAAATATAAAATTATTCTTGTGTTTGCCTAAAATATGCTTTAAGGAAGCAGAGATCACTTAAAGATGTGTCTCCGAGTGTCGATCGAACTTTTGTACAAAAGTTACCTGCAATTTAGAAGGCTCGCTCGGACTCCACGCTCGATGGCGGAATCAAAATCAAAAATGAGTAGACAGACTCTAATATTTTGCCACGAACGCCGTTTTCTTCAAAGAATTTCATTTCAGATTTAATTTTTGAAATTAAGCTCCGATTTGTTATTTGTTGAGTTTTGCTGGAAGGTATATTAAACAATAAATTCAATTGAATTTTGTTCTGCAACTTTTGCATTAACGACTGGGGATTGGTTTGTTCTTCCGATATCACTTTTTCCACATCTTCAGCTTCTGACTGCTCGCCTGAGGAAGTTTCCATGTTAGTGTTAAATATCAATCTTTGTGCAAAGCTTTCAATAACTTTGGCTATTGTATTTTTCAATGGTCTAGTGAAAGATTCGTGAATCTCACGTTTTCCGCCATTGTGTAAATACTGAAGAGTTCCAGACACATTTGTTCGCCTTTGGGTTATTCGGTTTTCTAATTCGTTCTTCAATTTTAGTGAAAGTTCATCAGATCCAAAATTCTCAAGCATAAAAGACAATGCCGCATCAGCAGATTTGCATCTTCTCGACGAAGGGCGTCAACAGTAAGCTTCACTGGGAGAAGTGCAGAAATCATGTTGTTAATCGAGAAAATTTCAGCATCTAGAATAACGATATCAGACGCAATGTCAATCATTGCCTTTCTAACACAGCTTTTTAGTTGGTTAAATCTTTCAAGCATTTCGACTAAGCTATTCCATCTAGTTCTAGTGTCCATAATAAGTTTCAACTCTTTTCCAAATTCTTGCTTCACGTATACTTGAAGGATATCATTCGATGTTCTCGAAAAACGAAATTTCTTTACAATCGAACGAACTTTTTTGATGAGAAAACCAAATCCAAATTCTTCAGTCTCAACATGCTCAGCTTCAATATAAATTTGTTCAATCAAGCCAACACTTTCATCATCAATGTATTCCTCATCCTCTGATTTCTCGAAGTCACTTCCTTGTTCTTCTACACTAACATTTTCTGTATCTGTGTGAGCCACCAATTCATCAGTTGTATTCGAATTATTATACAGAACATTAACTACAGCTAAATGTATCGCGTGTGCAAAGCACAACTGCTGATTACATGGTAAAAGCCGCCCAACTTTTTGCATCACAGCTGCCTCATCAGTTGTTATGGACGTAATATCTTTATCGATATTTAGATTGTTGTCTTGCAATGTGGTTTTCAGGGCCGTAATGTATTTCTCTGCAGCGAAACGTCCTTCAACACGAACTAAACCTAAATTCCAAAACTGTTTCTTGCCATGGACATTCACATTTAAATAACATCGGTTTCTTGATGATGTCCATTCATCTATAGTTAAGCAAAATCGTGTTCCATCTTCTTTGAAATTAATTAAATCCTGCATCATTTTAGCACGCATTTTTTGTGCGTATTCTAAAACCATCTTGCGAATTGAGTTAAGTGATTTTGATAGTACATAATCTCGAGCGCCTCTAGCCAAAAATAAATTTCTCAAATCGATAGACGTTCAAAAAACTTTGAATTGCATATTATCCAAGGCACACATTCGTGATACAATTGCAGAAAGTTATTCATCTTTTTTGTTGACTAAATAATTTGTAATCATCATTTTTGATGAGCTGCTTTCTGGAACTTTATCTTACACGAAATCACGTTTTAATACATTAATATTGTGTATTGTTCTTAAATGCGTGTGCTGCGGTGTTGTCGTTGAACCAGAAGTTTTTACTATTTCATTACATATTTTACATTTTGCTGTTAGTTTTTTTGATCCTCTCAAAAAATGAATCCAAACAGAATTTTGATTTTTATATTGCTTTGTGTATTCCGAATAAATTTCTTTTGATGATATTTTGGGATATTCTAATAAAAATAATTTAATTATTAAATTAAAACTGCTATTATTTACTTACCTATTTAAAAAATATTGATGATTGTACAGAAAACAAAGTCCAAATATTTCAATATACACTATACTCGATTAAACAAATCTCAACACTATTGCAAATCGTAAATATAAGACACGAACACGAAGTTATACGAAATATAAAATGTTGTGTGAAATTTGTATGCTACATTACATAATGTAATAAATGTAATTTACATAATGTAATTACATAATGTAATTTACATTTATTATTATTACATATGGATATGAAATGAAGAAATGAAACCGTTTAAATGTTTAGCTGCAATTTAGAAATGTTTACTCTATGCCTACTTGTATTATGTAGAATAACTGTAATTTTGCATTGTCTTCTTTATGTCTTCTTATAGAATGTAGAATATTAATATGTACAGAACGAAAACACAATTTACAAGTTGGAGATAGCACGAAAAAATAAATTTTAAATTCGGAATTCGCTGGGAAATTTTCGAAATTCGAAACTATATTTATGAAAACGAATTCCGGAATTCTCGAATTTCGAATTTCGAATATGCAATCCCTGGATCAGAGCATTGTGAAAACAGTTTTACACAACTTAAAAAAGACTTAACACAAGCTCCATATACTTGATTTTCCTCGTATAGATCGCAAATTTATTTTGGATACTGATGCCAGTTTTGAAGCTATTAGAGCAGTGTTGAGTCAAATAAAAGAAAACTGTTCAGAAATAGTTATCGCATACGGTTCAAGAAATCTAACGGCCGATGAAAAGGGATACTTTGTAAACAGGAAAGAGTTATTGGCATTGCATGAATATGTTTTATATTTTCGTGGTTCGAACAGATCACAAAGATTTAGTATTTATGAACACGAAAAAAAGAAATAACTCCACAATTTCAGACATGGATGGTTAATCTATCGGAATACGATTTCCAATTGAAATACCGGAAAGGTGAAGAACATGCAAATGCAGATGGATTATCAAGGATCGAGGGTAGTTTATGTGTAAAGTGTCAGACAGCACATGTACAACATAAAAAAGAAAGATCAAGAGTAAGATATATCAATTTTATAACAAAAAAACACAGACAATGTTAGAAATCATGGAAGAACAGAAGAAAGATAAATTATTCCAGAAAGCGATGGAAATTCTTAGGAATCAGATAGATGTTAGGAATGAATCGTTTCTAAATAGTTTTTTATTCAGATATAAAGATTGGTTAGAGATATCGGATGATATGCTTGTATTGGAATCAGACAAAGTAGATCTAGTGATAATACCAAAAAGCTATCAATCTAAACTAGTGATTAAAATAAATGAAGATTTATGTCACGTTGGAATTAAGAAACTGTTTCATTATTTGGAAGGGAGTGTTTTCTGGCCGAAAATGCAAGAAACCGTTAAAGAGTTAGTAAAACGACGTGTCACATGTGCAAGAAGGAAAATAGACTAAGAGAAGACAAAGGAAATTTTAATTCCACACGAAAGTTCTGAATTTCTAGAACAGATTGTGATGGATGTTGCTTTCATGGAGAGAACTTCAACCGACAAGAAATATGGTATCCTTATTATTGATAGGTTTAACAAATTAGTAAGTCTAACGGCTACAGCAAACCAAGATTAAAAAACTATTTTGAAGACACTAATGAACAGTTAGATTTACAAATATGGTAAACCTCAAAGTATATTGACAGACAGAGGGCAAAATTATGAAATCAAATATTTGAAGGAAAAATTAAAACAACTTGGAATAAAATAAGAATTCGCCTTGCCATATCAATATCAGAACAATGAGAGATTTACTCGTGACGACAATGAAAGAGGGCTATGCTGAAAAACCGTGGCACGAACTGCTGCCTCGAATTGAATTCAGTATAAATGCAACTTATCAAAGTTCTACAAAATATTCACCATTTGAGATAGTATATGGACGGAAAATAACGTCACACGTTAATTCTAGACTCATACATCAAGTACACGATATTTTGGTAAGAAGCACAACGAATAATAAGCAAGCTGCGCAAAAGATGATGAAATTCGAAAACGACAAAAGAATTAAACGAAATTTCGAAGTGGGGGAGGAGGTACTAGTAAGACGAGAACCACATAGAAGAAACAAAAATGATATTCAATATGATGGTCCATATATAATTCTTAGATTTGTTTCAGATCATCAAGTTGAATTGCAATATCCAGATACGACGCGGCACTGACGAATTGAATGGTTAAAGAGATAGCATCAATCTTATGAAGGGGAGAGTAATGATATTACATTAGAGGCCAAAGACCAAATGTGAAGCAGTTCAGAGTATATTACGTAATTCAATACAATGTGTTAGTTATTGCGCAATATACATTACGATTTAAGAGTGATCATTCTGTGTTAATAATAATAATAAATCTTTAGATGGAACCGATTGTTGTAACTAGTCCAATACATCATTCAAACTCAGACCATGGTTTTCTGTACATTTTAAAAATACTATACCTTCCAAAACCATATTCTTTGATTATGTAACCCTTATTCATTTTATAAAATCTTTTAATTTTCAAAAACATTTCTCAATAAAATTTTCTTTTCACCAGCTTTTTATTAAGTTTTTTAAACCAGAAATTACATTTACCTAAATTTACTCATATTTTAATTTTTTCTTCAAATATTTTAACGACCAAAATTTTGCATTGAAAATAATTACACGTGTTTTAAATTGTAACTGTAAAGCAGTGGCGTACCGTGAGGTTCTTGCGCCTGGGGGCAACTGAGAAATTAGCGCCCCCTTATATATATATATATATATATATAATTTAATTTTTTTAAAGAATATTAATGACGAATAACGAAACAGGTTTAACAGATTTTAATAAGCGTATAAATAATATTTATTGACTTAGACAAAATACAGTTTAACATTAAATATTAATTCTTCTGGCTTTTGTCGTGGCAAAAATATCTATAATCTCATTAAAATCAATTTTTTCAAACATTTCTGAATGCACGCACATCTATTCTAAGAAACTAATGAAGTAATAAAAAATATATTAATCTCTTAGATCTTAAGAATAATTTATTACTTAATTTTTGATCCAAATTGGCTTCCCTAATTTTTCGCCCCCTAATTTTGGCGCCCGGGGACAAATGTCCCCCCCCACCCCCCCCCCCCTAGTTACGCCACTGCTGTGAAGTCTGACTGCAGAAAATATCGATTCTCATTCAACCACTAATCTTGTTAGAAAATTTCACATAACCAAAGAATCTCAGTACAGAAAAGACTGAGATCATAAAATTTAATAATGTTTTTATCGAGAATTTATTTTTGGTCTTTTTGAGTAAAAAAAATAATAAATAAATATACATTATTTAAACAAATAAATAAAAAATTAATTTCAAATAAAAAGATGTTGACTGGCTAATCGGTATCAGTTTTGTAAGTAAAACTAATTTTACTAATGATATTTTATTAAGATCAAGAAAAATATGTGAAATTTAGATTTATCATTTTGAGTTTCAAGATTGATTGGCAATGATCTTCTATTTTCAAAATTTAATTAATTAAATTAATTAATGAGTTTTGTTTATGTGCAGGTAATGAATGAATAAATACAACTTTAATGATATTTAATGAGATAATATTCACGAGCTTTGGATCTCGGGACAGCTTGAAACCGTTGGTGGAAGTGAATCCATCTGTGAACATTGTGCCCGTGATTGCTTCTCTTTTATGATGTATGCCTTGTGACGGCCTCTTTTTATGCATTACGATGGTTAATTTTGTTTTGTTTGATTTTTTTTGCCCTGAGTTTATAAAAAGTTTGTAAGTTTTTTTTATTAAGATAAAAGAATTATACGTCAGTTCAAACGGCAGTCCAAGCAACATTCCATATGGTCAAATAATAGTAATCCAGCAACATTCCAACAGCTGAAATGAAATAAAAGAAATAAAAGAAATTCTTATCAATATCCAAGTTTATCAAAAGTCAAAATATCAAACTAAATCCCACATAACATTCCAAAAAAATTACAAGTAACATTAATACAAATAATACAAATCTAGCAACATTCCAACAGCTTCAAATAGAATAAGTGAAATAAAGGTAATTAATGTCAAAACCAAAGTTTATTTAAATCAAAAGTCAAACACTCAAACTAAATCCCAAAACAACATTCCAAACAACTTTTTAAATCAAAAGTCCTAATCAGTAAAACAATACAAAACTAAGAAGACCGAAAGATTCCCAATGAAAATAGCTCAGTTTTGGCTACAAGCCGAAGCTCGTTCCCCTTAAAAGGACGCCACTGTCTTATTTAAATAAAATTTTATTGAATGGTTGCAAAGTCGGATATTATCTTATTTAGGAACGTTATGGGCGTTAATGAACCCAGTAGGTTTTGAATAAAATAATTCTTAAATATTTATTCCTCCAGAGATAAACCCCCAGAGATATTCATCCAGAGATTCAAGAACTTTAAGTTTAAGGTTGTAATATGTGAGATTATATAAATTTATATAACGATTGAAATACACACTTGATAAAAGCTTTGCCGAAATAACGTAATAATAATAATAATAATAATAATAATAATAATAATACTAATAATAATAATAATAATAATAATAATAATAATAATAATAATAATAATAATAATAATAATAATAATAATAATAATAATAATAATAATAATAATAATAATAATAATAATAATAATAATAATAATAATAATAATAATAATAATAATAATAATTATGCAGACATCAACATGCCCAAATAATCCAGCAATGTATAAATGAATTAATCTAACTACAGAATCATGAAATGCTTCAAAATGGGTAAATAAATGTTAATTGATAAAGGAATGTCAAAATTGACAGAGTATTTATCTTGATATTTTGACTTGAGAAACGGGGGGAGGAGGCGAGCCACCGCAGATAATCATCAATCTGTCAACGCTTAGACATTAGAATTCTTAATAAATCCTCCCTTTTGTTCTATTGAATCATTATTTATTGGTATAAACGGTAAATAATTAGATAAATTACAATTTCCTTCACCAAATAATTATTTTATATTTTACAAAAATTGATTTCAACTGTTTTTTTTCACCTTTTGTCTGACTTACTTTTTCTATTTTAATTTTTATTATTAATAATTTTTAATTTTATTACTATCGATTTTAGCTTTTAACCAATCATATTTTTGATTAATTTTAATAAATTTCATTCACAACTGGGGGGCGTCCATAAACATAATAAATCATAACTTTCTAATAGTTTTTGATTTTATTCGTTCCAGCCAGGGGTCTTCAAGCTGGCTTTTGAAACTTTTTTATTAATTAAAATTTTGTTATTCTTAAAAATTTATAAAATTTCTGTTATTCATAAACGTCATTTAAAAAAACGATTTAAAATTACAAATATTTTAAATTCTTAAATACTTTTAATGCACCGCAGTGGCTATTTTAAATTTATATTTTCGGAATATTTGAATTTATTTTAATATAAGATATTTGTATTCTTTCATGAGTGAAGAAACACAAAAGTTTTTTTTATCAAATTCTCTTTATCTGCATTGAACTTATACTAACGCCACTGAGGCACAAGAAAGATGTTTATGTAAAAAAATTCATGTAAGTTTCTAAATGTTAAATCACTAAAATAATTTTAAATATTCTAATTATTTTTAAAAATAATTTTAAAAATTGGCGTGGTCAACATATTAGCTACAAAGCTTTTTGTATTTTGGTATTCATAAAAATCAATTTATAACTAATATTTATTAATTCAAACAAAATCTTCCTAAGAAAATCTTTCAATGAGTAATGTATCAATAAGGAATTCATCAAACCGCATCAAACAACAAAATTCATTTACACAATCTTTAAATAACTTGTTATTTATTAAATTGTTAAAAATATTAATTAATTTCATTAATCGCTTCAATTAATTAATTAAATTATATCCTCACAGAAATTTTATTTTTGGTGAGACTAGAAGATTCTAACCATTATAAGGATTCCCATGTTCAAAAATTTGTAATTATAAATGCTTGTTGAAGTAAGAAAACCTCTGAAGAAAATTTTAGCTTTATCATTGAGATATCCTCAACAAAATTATGATTTTGAAAATAAACATTAAAAAACATTTTTATTATTTAATTATAAATAATCAACTTACTCAATTAATATAAAATAAATTAAAACAAAATAATAAATTCCAAAAAACCATTGATAATATTATAAAATTATTTAAAAAAATTTTGCTAATAAATTAAATATTAATTGAAAATAAATGTAATTAAATTTAAATGATTAAACTAAATTAAAATATATTAAAATGGAATAATTAATAAATAGATGCTTTCTATGTATTTAATGTGTTAAGTGCCAGATTTAAACAAACAAGACAAACTTCAACTTAGTGCCTCCATTTTAAGGGGTCTCACTACGTTAATATTTTATCATTGGCAATATATTATTTTGAAACAAGCAACTAGAATTAAAAAATCTTTATTTTCACTAAATATGCACATACAAACAAAATATATATTGAATTTACAACATTCCCTTGTGATCAATCCGCTGTGCTAAGATCTTGTTGATCAAGGTAAGCGGGCTTCTTTCATGTTCATAAAGGTTTTATCTCTCTCTTTTGCATACCTGTTCTTCACTATTGAGACTTTTTCATCACATGAATGTTCGATGTCTCCGCCTGTCGCTTACTTTGTCATTGCTATAATGTCGGCTATGAGACGAGGTATTCCATCGATTTCTTCACTGTTAGATAAATTACCACCATTCACAATTCCTTTGGGCCATGGTACTATAGTTCTCACTGAATTCAGCTTTACAAAGACAATATCTTCCATTTCAAATTTTCGGTTACCATTTCTGTCGTACGATATTCCAGCAAAAAAACTTCAGTGGTAGCGAAACCTTTATTCTGCATGAGCTGATTATCGATCACCACCATACTTTTAGTGGCACGGCCTTTGATTATGCAGTGGTTTCTCGCGATAATTCCAGTACTGGTAGGTTTGTCTGCACACCTGCATATTATTTGTGACACAGTTTAAATAAAAGCCTCATACAAAACCTCAAATAAAGGTTTTTACTCTCGAAAAACATTTTCAAGATTCTTTACGCCGCTTTTAACATCTTCTTCCATTTTCCGTCATATTGCAAACCTAATAGATCCACAATCAGTGATCCTGAAAAAAGGAGTCCATCGTCAATCTTATTTGGATCTTCAATAATATTTTCATATTCGCATTTATTTTCAAATTTATGATCATTATTAAAGGTACTCACTCAATTAAATGTTCATATCCACCATCAATATTTTCTAAGAGGCCAGATTTATCTATTTATTACATCTTGACCCATAGACTGGATAAGTGAAAGGACGTTCGGAGACAAAAAGATTATCTTGATACCATGAGATAGAGCATTATCGTGAACTAATAAAGCTCTTTCAGGAAGTTTTTTGCCAGATATTGTCTTACCTCTTCAATAAATTTGTTTCATCTGAATTATATAGTTGGTCAGGCAAGTATTTATCCTACTTAATTATTTTCTTAAATTCTTATAAATTGATATCTGCTCGTCATATAATGTACAAATACTAAAAGTTATCTTTAAATTTTATATTAATTATTTATATTAAATTCAGTAAAATGTATTATTACAAAAAAAAGAAAAAGTTGTTTAAATAAAAAAAGTAAACAAGAAAAACATACCGATAAAAAAATTATACAATAAGAAAGAAAATGATTGCAAATTTGAAAACAATTGCACAATACAAATTGATCATCAAAATTAATCCGAAGTCAAATAAAGTTCAACATCCAATTTCTAATTCAATTACAGATCAATCAAATTGTATAAATAAACTTGTTTCTAATCGATTTGTTCATAGTTAAATATGCAATGCCATATGATATTTTGATTTTATATATAAGTAGCTTTTTTGAATATATTTTAAACACAATTTCCTATTATATATATTTTTATTAAAACATTATTAATATTTCACAAAAGCTTTGATATGTAAAATATATCGGTTATTACATATAAATTTTTAAAATAAGTTTTCACAATAACAATAAATATAATAGCATGATAGTAGTAGTAGTAATAATAATAATAATTGTAATAATAATAAATAACAATAATAATAATAATAATAATAATAATAATAATAATAATAATAATAATAATAATAATATAATAATAATAATAATAATAATAAATAATAATAATAATAATAATAGTAATCATAATAAATAATAAATAAATAATAATAATAATAATAACAATAATAATAATAATAATAATAATAATAATAATAATAATAATAATAATAATAAATAATAATAATAATAATAATAATAATAATAATAGTAATCATAATAAATAATAAATAATAATAATAATAATAATAATAATAATAATAATAATAATAATAATAATAATAATAATAATAATAATAATAGTAATAATAATAATAATAATAAAAGAGTAAATATAAAATGGATTAATTAATTCTCGTAATAATATCGTTTGATAATTTCCATGATATATTAAGGGATTAAATGCTCTCGCATTCGCTTGAATTCATATGATAGAAAATCAAGGCAAATATCGATCGGTGCATTAAAATATTTGTTTGGGAAATCTTTGTCGAATAAGGAGATTATGAAGAATTATACAGACACACACACACATACACACATACACAGATGCGCATCCATTCAAACAAATTAATATTTTACATGTAATAATTTAGATGAAATCAATTACACCTGAACAATTCGAACAGAGCCAGAGCTAATATAACAATAAATAGCATTACAGAGTATTTATTTCTCATTTTCCATGGTTGAAAGAAGAATAATAATTAATAAATATCAATAATATATTATCTTGACATTCTAGAAATAATAATATACAATGTTAATTTTATACTATGGCTGAATAAATTAAAAAAATATGATAATAATAATAATAATAATAATAATAATAATAATAATAATAATAATAATAATAATAATAATAATAATAATAATAATAATAATAATAATAATAATAATAATAATAATAATAATAATAATAATAATAATAATAATAATAATAATAATAATAATAATAATAATAATAATAATAATAATAATAATAATAATAATAATTTGGATATTCACGAATTTTCGTCATATTTAAATGATTTATCTAATTTGACTAGTAATACATTATTAAATATTGATGTCAAAAGTCTATCAATTATTAAAAAGGTCTGATTCCATTTAATATATAATTTCATAACATTAATTTAACTGGTTAATATACGCAATAAATATAAAATCAAACCTTTATATATTTTAATGAGAATTCTTTATAGCCAACATTGAAATTTTAACTAATGGTAATTTAAATGAATAAATATTACATAGTACTGTAATAATCTTGTTAAATTTTATTTTTATTGCTCCCCCTTTGATCAAAAGGAATAAAACAAGATCTCTATAAAAAGCTTTACTATAAAGATCAAAAATCAATAATTTAAATTAATAAAAAGTACTAAAGTTTGTTAAGATTTTGTAATTAAATAATTAAAAATTGAAGAAATACCAAGAAAGATATATTGAATCAGTATACGAAAATTCAAGAAGGAAAGAATAATGAAAATATTTCTATATGCTATATCCTCAGGTGGTTAAATATTAGTGTTGCTAGTTTGTTGTGTTTTTATATATCACTTACAAAACATTCACCCCAGGTGTCCCGACACAGTGTTTAAAGGAGACTCGACTGGGTTCTACAATTTCCAATTCGTTTAGCAAGCAAGTCTTGGAAATGTATGCAAGCTCTGGCAAACAGTACAAAAAAGAAAACATTTGAATAGTGAAAAACTGCCAGACACCGAGGAAAAAATATTTTCATAAAAACAGATTGTAAAAGACAATTATTATCAGAGATAAATATCCAACAATCAACACTAAAGAAGAAATTAATGAAATCGACAGTATGATTTGTTGTTGAATTTGATGTAAAATTTGCGAGTTTTCAAAAATGCTAATAGTTTCAGTTTTTTCAATATAAATAATTATAATTAGATGAAATTTAAGTAAATAAAATGTTAAGAACCTTTTGGAATAAAAATCAAAATTATATTATATTTTGGTTTTATATTTAATTCAAAAATTTAATATTATAAAAGTTTTTGTTAATAAGAAAAATCTTCAGTTATTTAATTTATTTTATATTTTGAATTTTATATAATTGACTTAATTTTGAGTTTAAATTTTTTAGTTCATTTAATCAACATTTTAAACCAATAAAAAGGCAAAAAATTAAAAAACGAATAAAATAGCATTTGAAAAATGAAACAGCTAAATTCTGAGAAATCAAAAAGGATTGTCCCATAGTCAAATTTTTTTCTCTTTACACATTTTGCCGGAAAAGACTTATCTTATCATTTACTTATTAAACTTTAAATTTATTCTGCTACTAAGAAACCAATATGTTATATTATTATTATTATTATTATTATTATTATTATTATTATTATTATTATTATTATTATTATTATTATTATTATTATTATTATTATTATTATTATTATTATTATTATTATTATTATTATTATTATTATTATTATTATTATTATATTATTATTATTATTATTGTGAGATGTTTAAAAATACTCTAAAGATTTCTATTAATTAATTGTAATAAAAGAAGTATTTTGTAAAGGAAACAATTCTTTTAAAGTAAAAATAATTATCCAGTAAAGATTTTAATAATTAGAATAGTTAAAATCAAATTTAAAATTGCAATAAAAAGTTTAATAATTGTTTTTTAAATATATAGGTTTATTAAAATATAACTGAAATTAATTTAAAAATAAATCAGAAAAAAATTAAAAATCGTATCTTGAATGTATGAATGAATATTTAAAAAGATCCTGTCAAGAAAAATTCCATAGTTTGGATTCTCCTAACTTTGCTTAAATAGTGTAATAAAAATATATTTTATTGAAAGAAAGAATTTACTTGTAATTTAATGATCTATACAATTAACACCCGAAGTTCGGGAAAAGAGGATACTAACAATTATTATTATTATTATTATTATTATTATTATTATTATTATTATTATTATTATTATTATTATTATTATTATTATTATTATTATTATTATTATTATTATTATTATTATTATTATTATTATTATTATTATTATTATTATTATTATTATTATTATTATTATTTTTTCAATATTATATATATATTTTCAATTATTTTGTCAAATTTAAAACTATATAAAATGAGTTTTGCAAAAAGTTGAGTAATGAAAATGATTTTTGGACATAAAATTTCCATTTTTTAAGACCAAAATGGTAATAAAATTGAGTGAAATAAAATTGATTTTTCCGTAACTGAATTCGAGGCGTTGACAAAATATCGGTCGGAAATTTGTCATAATTAGATTTGAAACATTATTCGTAACAAGTTTATAATTGAGAATTAAAACAAATAAAATCATTTTCTTTTCTCCAATCACTTTATAGTCGCTATCAGATTATTCTGTACGGATGAATATCGCTTATATAATAATTATCACAACATATTTTATCATTTTTATATTGAATCATTAATTATGTATTAATAAATAAAAATTAAATTAATTCTTCCCTATATAAAAGTGTCCATATAATGTAAAGTCCTAGACCACTTCAATGTTTAATTCTTCAATCTGATATTAAAAGTTCTCCTAGTTTCTCCTTTCCAGCTGTTCTTATTCTTTTTGACCTATCTTTCTGGTTTGTCATTCTGAGTCCGGTAGGAAACTATTGTATTGACTACCATAAAAATGCGTTAAAACGGCAATTTGAAATATACTTTTAACTAAAATAATGTTTTAAATTAATTCTCATAATTTTATGAATTAAATACAGAAACTCAAATTTTTTGCAAAATGATAAATTAAATGAATTTAAAATGTGATATTAATTTTTTTGGTGTGACAAACAAAAAGGGAGTTGCCAAGTATTGGAATATGTTATATGTTTCTGGCATGTTTCGAATTTAATGTTTTGTTTTAATCATTTGTTTCTGTAATTAATGAGAAACAAAAATTTTCAAAGTTCAATGAAATATTTAATGTTTTTATTTGTTTAAAATTCGTTTTTGATATTTCCAAATTTTAAATGACGACAATGATAATAATAATGATAATAATAATAATAATAATGATATTAATAATAATAATAATAATAATAATAATAATAATAATAATAATAATAATAATAATAATAATATAATAATAATAATAATAATAATAATAATAATAATAATAATAATAATAATAATAATAATAATAATAATAATAATAATAATAATAATATAATAATAATAATAATAATAATAATAATAATAATAATAATAATAATAATAATAATAATAATAATAATAATAATAATAATACTATAATAAATAAAGAATCCTTACACACAATAGGAAGTAAAAAACGATTATTATTTATTACTCTATTTTATATTTTTGTCTATTTTTTTCTGACTATTATCATTATTATTATTGAAAACAATTTCTAATTCACATTATTTAATTCCTGAAAATACAATTAACTCTATTGTTAAAAAAATTATTTAAAAAAAATCCAATTTGTTAATTTTTTCTTTTAAACAAGTCAGCTGTAAAAATTAGATTTTTGCTACATTTCCTGTTATATTTGAAATTTGCAATTAAATCTGTCAATAAAACTGTTATAATTATTCTATTTAAATAAATATATAATGATATTTATAATTGAAATAATATTAATTACCCATTTCAATTGATTTTAATTACAATTTTTTTATTGTTTTCGTAAACCAGAATGTTAAAAAAATATATCATATGCAATTAAAACAAAAATAATTACATAAAATTTATTGACATATAATTTTTTATTGAATAATGAAATTTTTACTTTGTTTTAATAATTAGACTAATAAAGTAATGGTAAAATTTTGAAGTTTGCATTTTATTGTTTTGCGTTTTTAAGTACTTTATATGAAGACGGGGAGGGGTCTGTGCTGGGAATCCGGAATCATAATTAAAAGGAGAACTAATACGAATCCATCTAGTTCCATGCGTACGATAAGAGTCGGCATACTGTCACAAGGAGGGATAATTAAAATTCATCGAGAATTTATTTGAAAAAATAAATTTTCATTTTTTCTTTCACAATCGTTTTTACAAAAACAAGTAGAAATTTATTTAATGACTTTTTGAAAATTCAATGGAATTTCATAATGGAATCATCTGAAACGGGTTTTGTTTGTTTGTTGCAACTTAAGATTTGTTTTAACTTATTAAAATTTAAAATACAAAAAATTTCTTTGATAAGATGCATAATTGTTTTTAAGATTTTTTTTGTTGTGTTTAATTTTGATGTTACTGTCTGTCTTGAATGAATTAATTAAGATTTGTTTAAATTTGTCTCGATTGTTTTTTTATTACTTTGAAAAAGATAATTTATTTTTTACGATTTTATCAGAAAGATTTAAATTTTTTCAATAAAAAAATTCAGAAAATAAAAATAACCTTTACTTTGTTATTGTGAGGATTTTTCAGCTGAGAATTAAATATTTCAATGATTTATCAAAATAATTTTAAATTGTAAATAATTGAATATTAAAATAACTTTTAAATAATTTTTAAATTGGATTTTTTAATTTGAAATTTTTGAATTAAAAATTAAAATAGCTTTTAAAAAAGAAGTTTTATTAATGAAAAGTTTTTAAATAAATATATTTTAAATATTGAAATTTTGATAAATGGTTTTGAAAATATTTTATTCAACGCTGAAAATTTGTTTAAAATTATACAATATGTTATATAATAAATACTTGGAATTATGTCGATAACTTTTGAACCGGATTTAAGAAATAATTTAGAAGATGTATTAGCAGCTTCTAATAGTTATAATATTACATTTTTTAGGATCATATACTTCACAAATTGTGTTAATAATAAGGTTGCTCTGAACATGGTACATTTAATAATATTTTATATGTCTATGTACGTAACTTATAAAATTTCATATTTAGCTATTCCTTGTTCGAAAGGTTTTAAAAATAAAAGTTTTTTGTAATGAAATTATAAGGCAATTCCAATATATTTATAATGATATCATTAAATATGTTTAGGAATAAATCTCAAATCCAAATAGGTTTAGTATCTGATCAAGTGTATTAGTTTTCACGTAATGAATGCAATGCCACATACACTAGGAAGACATAAACATGGGTTCCGGAACATTTTCGATTGAAAGGCGTGAGTCACATTATTGAGGATAGAAAAATGTGTAAAATGAAAATCTTTAAAACTTTAATAATAAATGAGAAAATATTGTTGAGGATATCTAAATAATAAATAATATTATAAATAATCAGAATAACTTGGGGGGAAACCGATAGGATGATTGGGATAGCACTCTGAAACTTGGAGAAGAAAACAGGAAAACAAAAATCGAGAAAAGAGGAAGGAATAAGAAAACAAAAGGAATGCAACAATAAAGCGGAGAAAGCTCACTAATAATTAATAAGCACAAGAAAGCAAAAAGGAATTTCAAAATTGGAAGACAAAAACAAAATATGAAAACAAAATCGGTCTCTTCGAAATTTCAGAAATAACGAGGAAAATAGAAAAAAGTACGGAAAATGCCAGAAGCAGAAATGGAAAAAAATGACAAATTATCCCGATTGCCGAACTATCAGTGATAAGACAGCAGCTATAAAATTATGGAGAGACAGGAATGAAAAAAATGAATTATCACAAGTGTCGGACAAGTGTAGAATATTAAAGCAAAAGTCTTCTTAATGAAATCAGAAAAATTAGTGGTCGAGGAAAAATTAAAGTGGTAGTTAAGAAAATAATTCGGAATTAAACAGTAGAGAAAATTAGAGAAATTGGAAAGAAGAGAAAATATTGGAACTAAACGTTGCGCTAAAATTGGGTTCAATAAAAAGGTTTAAAGTATACTGAATAAATTAAAGTCAAAGCAAAGCAAATTCAATTCAATTTACCAAACTATTGAGTCATATCATCGGGTAGTGATTGTTCAGTAATTGGGAATCATACGAGTAGAGATATTCCTCATGTAGTTTCGTAATAAGCTCTATTTGAATATCTATCGTGTTGTTATCATTAGTGTAATCAATTGCGATAATCAATAAAGGTGTATCTTGTCTGAGAATAATTACTTTGTGGATCAGATAAAACACCCAGCCCAACAACCCAAAAATATTTTATGATAGTCATTTGTGACTAATCACAATCCACTACAATTAATATTTAATCAGCAACAAATTTATTGAAATTATTTAATTAAATCAATAAATCATAGCTATTATTGTTTCCGTATATAACTTTTGACACGGATTATGATAATGATAATAATAATAATAATAGTAATAATAATAATAATAATAATAATAATAATAATAATAATAATAATAATAATAATAATAATAATAATAATAATAATAATAATAATAATAATAATAATAGCATTACCATTATAGCTATTGTCGTTGTTGGAATATTTTTATTTCATCTTCTTACATAATTAGCAATTCCTCCTAGAATATTATAACTTATTATCATTCACTTGAAGAGAAAACCAAAAAAATTTTTTTAAGGAAACCTTGTAAATATACCGACATTTTCTCTTTGATGTCTGAGAAATCTCCCGCAAATTCGTGTGTGATATTGCAGAGAATGGATATGAAAAATATTAACAGAAAATGCTTGCACTCATCTTTTTGTAATTACGCCTGATTTCCATAAATGAATTATTTTTTTTAAAGCGAATATTCTTGACAAATTGCTCACTGTTAATTTAAGATTTTATTTGAGTTTTAATTGTTTAAATAATATGTTTTAATTTTAGATTTAATTTGATGTTTGTTTGAAATTATTTTACGGCTCACGGAAATAGTAAATTTGTCTTGTCATTTTTGTTTATCTCTATTTTTTCCAATTCAAAATATTTATTCACTGAATTATAATTGACACAAATGTCTATATCATTTTATATTAATTTTTACAAGTGTTGGGTCATTAAATAACTGTAGCAGGACAATAATTATTAAAAACAATATTAAAACAATAACAATCAACACAGTAAGATTTATTGTCAAACAAAAATATCAACTAACAAAAGCAAATCTGAATTGGCACTAATCAATAAAAATCTATCAATTCTTTAATTTCTCTTTTAATAATTCAAGGAATTTGTCTTCGACCATTCTGGCAATTATTCCAAAGATTTTGCTTTTATTATAAAAATATTAAAAAAATACAATTATTTTATTCCAGCTAAACGGACTGTCACTAAAAATCAATTTAATTATTTAATTTATTAATGTATTTCAATTAATTACTTTTTATTTCTTTAACACTAAATTTATGGAACCCGTCAATTTGACGGATTCAATTTTTAAAATTAAAAATACAAGAGAAATATTATTTTTTTCCAATTTTTTATGTTGGTTATTAATGATACAATGATACGCGAATATATCATTATCCTTTTTTGTCGCTCTTTTAGTTTAGCAGAAATATGTTGTATGTACCTAGTTTTACGGACACCCGTCAAATTGTCATTTAATGTCAGTAAATCTAGTGTTAAAATTAGTGCAAAATATTTAGTTTCAAAATATCAAATTCGTATTCTTTATTTTATTTTCAATCCGCTCATATCTATTTTCCTCTATTTTTATTTTCAACTCCTTCTCTGTAACACCAACGCAAGATTCGTTTTCAAATATAAAAAAAATAAAAAAAAGAGATCCGATATAGTCAAACCTTTCGAGCTTTTATTTAGTCTAATACTGTCAAAATTAAATATGTTTAAACAAACAGATAATTTTGATAAGCCAAAATTTGATTATATTTTTGTTTAAAATTACAATCAACAATTACTGGTTCGAAAAAGAAAAAAATAATTAAATTTAAAACTCCCCCTTTCGACTCTCAGTGATTGCCCGCCTCGCGATAAAAGTGACAGTTTGTCAGCCACTGATAAAACAATCAGAAATTTTAGAATTTTTTGATTATTAAAAAATATTTTACATGTGGAATTGATTATTTTATTAATAAACGAATCTTCTAATAAAATATTACAGAAAATAATTAAATTATAATTTAATTTTTATAATAAATTCATTTTTGACAAAACGTTATTAACACTTTGAGTCCCGAATATTTTTTTCAACCAAAGTAAATTTATTTGGAAGGTTACATCATAATTATCATTTTACACATTAAAAAAATTTGAAAAATCCTTTGGGTTAGAAGGAAATTATTTTCAAAAAATGTTATAAAAATTCTAAAATAGTTGAATATGATTGATATAATATTAGTAAGTAAGATTTGTGTGATAAGATTTGAAACAAGTGAGAATGCAAAAGCCAACATCACATCGTTCACATTTATAGAGTTTTGAATTTTCTGTGACATCCTCCATTTCGGGACAAACATATTTTATGAACAAAAATAAATGGAATATGATAGTTCGACAAGAATTACTTTGATAGAATATTGAAGAAAGCACCGAATCAAAATTCACTTATTACAAATTCAGAGAACTTTTATTTATAGATGATAACTAATAAAATTTTTGATAACAAATTTTCTAGAAAAGTTCTAAAAGTTAAATTTTGTATTTTTCATTTTGTATAGATGAAATACCGTGGACGTTTCTAAATTATTCAAATTTATAAGAAAAAAATTCAAAAATCTTTCAAAAGTAGGTTTCACTATTTTGAAAAATACTCAGGTTCTACTTAGATTTTCTATGATGTTTTTCTACACATTTATAATCGATAGTTGTCCTATCAAACAATTCATGTTTCATGAATTTCTTTCCTTCAACTTCACTATTTTATTTCAATTTGAAAAAGACCTAATTTTAAAATTGTAATTCAATTATCTGACGATCAGAATATAAAAATTTGTTTTATATCTCAAAATGTTCGTTATTATAAGTTCTAAATAATGATGTAAAAGCTTTTGATCTGTACCTTATACTTTCGGAGAAAATCACTCTGGAGCCATAGGTCACGCCGGTTTCCAAAGGTTTAATATATAATATTATATATCCAGTTCCGTTCTATTCGGCTTTTGTAGTGTGTGTTTGATTGGCAGAAAAATTTGAAACATACAAACAAGGCATAATCACTTTATTTAATTAATGTAATTACACCCACTTCCGAAATTTAATAACCTCTACACCTAACCGCGAAAGTTAACATTGTCTATAATATAAGTTGGTGTGCACACCACCTGAGGTGAGTCACCAATTATATGACAATGTTAACTTAATTTCATTTATTCAATTTTCCAAAATTCGTTTAAAGGTAAGTTTTTGAATTAAAGTAATTTTTAGGACTTGAATTTTGATTTTATATAATTATGAGATCATTATTCAAGTTCTTCAATATTACTGTTAGTCAGCATTTATAATATTGATAATATATAACATTGATAATTAAATTTCAGGTGTTTTTTTAGGAATTTTATGGTATTTTATTTGGATTTATTTGGATTTATTTCGTAAAAATGTAAGTTAGATATTTTATAATTATAAATAAGTAAAGTAATCACTAAACATTTATTTTTTAAAGACATTTAGTAAAGAATGGATAAAATATTTTTTAAGTTTTTGTAATCTTCTTTCGAATTTTGTCTATTTCTGTAATTCTATGAAAATATTAATTTGTTAAAATAATTTATTAAAATTTACGATTTGCGATTTTTTTCCTGCAAATTCAAAGATGTCGAAGGATCTTATTCAATATCTGTAAATCTAAAGAAATTTTATATTCTAAATTATTTTATAATTAAATCTTACGATGTATTTACTTCTTTTTTCCTAAAGCTCAACGTAGAACAGTCGGAATCTGATTCAAAAGTTTTTTTTGTACATAATTTTTTAATTAATTTAAAAATATTGATATGTTAATTATATGTTAATCAATCTGAATTTCGCATGAAAAACAGTTTACTTAATTTTGTATGTATTTTTCATTATGTGTGCTGTGCTTGTATGCTTAATTATTTTCTCTCACTTTTTAGATTCCTATAATAAATATGTTAAATTTCGCGGCATTAAATTTCTACACACAGGTAAGTTTGTGTGTTCCTATAATATATATTTTATTGATTTTTTTTTTAGATTATAGATAATGTTATATTTCGCGGTTAGGTGTATAATTCACGTTGGTGTGCACACCAATTGAGGGGAGTCACCATTTACGTGAAAATGAAGTTATTCAATTTCATTTACATTTCATTTACATTTATTCAATTTATTAAAAAATGGTTTTCAGGTAATTTTTTTAATTTCAAGTAACTTTTAAGACTTGAATTTTGATTTTATATAATTATGAGATCATTATTCAAGTTCTTAAATATTACTGTTAGTCAGCATTTATAATATAACATTAATAATTAAATTTCAGGTGTTTTATTAGGAATTATATGATATTTTATGCATTTATCTGGAATTATTTCGTTAAAATGTAAGTTAGAAATATTTTTAACTAAATAAATAAACTAATCACTAAATACATTAATTTTTTAATGCAATCTTCCAAATACTTGGTAATTGTCCCCATTTTCAAAGGCATTAATAAGCCGTATTTTGTTATTTTCTGTATATCTATGAAAATATTAATTTATTAAAATAATTTATTTAAATTTACGATTTGCGAATTTCTTTCTGTAAATCAAAAGATCTCGAAGGACCTTCAATATTTTAATGTTTTGTAATTTAATGAATAAAACTTACATTGTATTTTCTTCTTTTTCTCTAAAGCTCAAGGTAGAGCTATCGGAATCCAAATTAAAAGTATTTTCTTGCATTTTTTAATAATTTAAAAATAATTATATTTTAACAATATGTTAACAATATGTTAACAGTTATTTATTTCGGAACAAAAACCTATATAAGAATTTTGCATGCATTTTTCATTATGTGTTTTGTGTTGGTGTGTTCAGTTATTTTTCTCTCACCTTCACAAAACCTATAATAAGGTTACTAAATTTAGGAACAATAAATTTCTACACACAGGTAAGTTTGTGTGCACCTATAATATATATTTATTGATTTTTTTTAGATTATAGAAGTTATTAAATTTCGGAATTAGGTGTACATTCTCTCAAATAGAATGATATTATTATATAATAGAAGTAATTTATGGTGTTCAACCGGCACATTTTCAAAGGATGGGAAAATAGTTGAACTATCATTTAAAATTATTTCTATTAAATACTAATTGGAGATTTTACAAAAGATCCTTTAACTTTATATTGTAGCTATATCGACGTTTAGATCACAGCTACAGGGGGACGCTTGTTCATTGAGTGACATATATTCCGAATTGCAAGAAAGACTTGAACAAATTATTAGAAAATATCTAAAACCAAATGTTCTGCTCAAATTGATGCTACTAAACTTCTTTTTATGAACTAGTGTGACATTCATCATGATCAAATTTACAATACTGAAAACCAATGTCAACGATCACCAAACTTGAGCCTACATAAATAACAAGGCCATTAATGTGTTAAATCATAGTTTCCAAACTTATTTGACCCTCTACCCCCTATAACAAAATACACAAGCCCCCCCCCCCCCTCCCTGGAAATTTACCTTATACAAATTAAATAAAAGAGAAAAATATATTGAACATTTGTTTATGTACATATCAGTAGTGTTACAAATGAGATATTTTGGAAATAAACCAATTTAGAAAAGAAATATTATTTATTGAGCAACCACTAAACAACGAAATATAAATTGCACATTTAGATTAATAAATGAATCAAAGTAAAATAAAATTAATTTCTAATGGTGTTTGCCATTAATTTTCCTATATTTGGCTCTATTTTGGTCAGAAGCATTCATAAATCTCCGCGGTCAACTATTTGCAGTCGGTTCCTTGTTTTAGTTATAAGACCCTCAACTGCGCTAAATTCACGTTCTACCATGTATGATGACGGAAATGCAATTAACAATTTATTATATTAGCACTTCACTGTCCTTTAATTTGCTTCAAGGCTCCCCCGATTCTCCTAGAGCCAGCTCGGCCCCCTTAATTCCATTCAATACCACCAGGGGCGTAGATCGGCCCCAGTTTGGGAACAACTGTGTTAAATGAATAAAAAATTGCTTTTCATGGAATATTTTTGAATTTGAATATAAAATATGTTGAAACGCCCTCAGTAAGCCACCAAATGGTAACAGATTTAATACCAAGTTACAATATCTTTGCTACAAAGTTCATATATTTACATTACAAAATGTTTTTAATGGTACATGCACTTCGATGGTTATGCTGGTTTTGTTTCTTTTCTTCTGTAAAGTAAATGAAATCCCTACGATTATTATTTGGATATAATTGATAGAAACGAAAGTTAGGTTGGCGATTGTCATCATGAATGTATTGTCATCCTCCCCATGTCTTGATGGAGCTTAATTTGATGAATTTCCTTACAAACATATTATCAATTTTGTTAAATACCGAAGGCATTACTTAAAAAGACAATGCCAAAAATTTGTGAATATCAAAAGAACATCGATATCTTTACTGATTCATAATAAATACAAAGTCAATTGAAAGGAAGTCAGTGGTGAAATTTGAAAAAAGTTCTTATAATAGAAAAAATTTAAGTTAAGGAAATATTTCGAGCAATATATATTATGAATATTGTAAAGTTCCACAGAAGTCCAGAAGTTGTCAACATTATCATTGATGAGTTTAAATGTTTAGCAAGTGGATCGAGATTACAAAAAGGGTCAATCCACAGAATAAAACAGAGTTAATGGATCCTATTGCTAATGGAAGTCCTCTGATGACTGCAAACCATTGTGCTAGATAATTAAGAAATATGTGGACTTATATACCAAGATGTATTAATGCAGAAGTTATAGTTGATTACATATGTTGTTATATTTTGTTGTCAAAAATTGTATTTATTTTGTCATTAATATATTTTACATTGTCAAAGTATTAGTTTATATTGTCAATAAAAGACTTTATATTGTCAAATTAGGGATTAAATCCCTGTTTTATTGTTGCATAAATATATCACTGTATTTTCGTTCAATATAAAAAGAGTGTAGATTAGGTCGTTAGTACAAAGGCGCTGTTATTTCAGTTAATATAAAAGAACATCACATTTATATCACCATTTTTTGTGGTTAATTTAAAGGTTTATGTTAATATTTTTCATCATGAATACATTGCCATTTTCGTGTAATGGAAAGGGAAGTTATGGTATTATTATTATGGTAAAAATATCGTCGTTTTTAGTTTGTTAAGCTTATCATTATTAACATACATAGCAGTAGGATTGAATGTTTCAAACATGATTTAAGTTATTTTTTCTCTGTTATCTTTTGAATTCCATGGCGCTTCGGTAAGAAGAACTGGATGCTCTTTTGGCGCAATTTTCAATCCATTGTAAAATGTATGATGTCAGATCTTTTCCACATCATCTCAGTTAGTAACAGTACCATGTTCAACGGCATATTTTATCGTTAAAATACATCAATTGAATTGAACTTTATTTCCCAAGTAGCTATCTTTCGGGACCATTCTAATAATCACACCTTGATGGCGAAATCTTCCGATAATTGATTGAAAAGAACTTTTTGAGCACCATCACCTGCAAATTCGGCCTTGTCCATACAATATCCATTGTTAATTATTAAGGCAGTAATAACTTGAAACATTGAATTAATAATTATTCTTCAAAAAACAACTGAACTCGAACGACAGAAAACATCAATTTTTTGAACCACAATTATTTCAAAAATAACTCCATAAATTCAAACAAAATCCCATGGTAAAAATTTATCACAAAGTTCCAGAAGAAAAAATAATAATAAATTAGCATATAAAAACATCCCAAACCCAAAGCACACATCCACTATAAATCCAGCTAATCAGCATGTGCAAAGCAATTTTGCGCATAAACGAAATTTAGGTTCAAAACCGTTACTACAAAAATAATATATCTTTACAGCTTAAAACGACTCTTCGTAAATCACCGGCAACTCAATTCTTTTTATTTACAAAATTTGCATACAAAATTTGCATTTACTAGTCAATACGAATGTGATGGTGACTAGTCTGTTAGGTAACATGTATTTCGGTAACAATGTATCTGGTCCCTTCAATGACGCCATAAGTATTAACCTTTAACCGGACAAAATGTTTTTGTAACATAAACGGACAGAATAGTTCGAAGGACTCTTAAGCTGAAAATTTAATGAATACATAAGAAATCCCTTAAAATTATAATTATCAAATTATTTATTGTTCAAATATTTTTTTTTAAACAAAAATAACATAAGCCATACATATTTCATGGAAATAAAAAAAATAATACATATGAAACAAAACCAAACATTAATTCATAAAAACAAGAACATTGAACTTATCAAATACAAACAATACATACAACACAAACTATTTTTTTAAGCAATTTTGGCAAAGACCTGCATTTTGTGAATGTTCTTTGAGTTCATTCATGTTACAAGTGACGCAATACTGCTTGGATCTACAGCAAATTTCATTCGGGCATATGTAACAACGTTTCTTTCTTTCGTTGATCATCGAAGTCGACGTCAGTTTCTACGCAGTTTTCTTCTTTAGTGTTTTGTAATACTTCATTTATAACTGACAAATGAGCTGCACTAATATCTTTCTTGCTTCTTAATAGGATCTGAGGCCTTACTAAATCGTATGCGATTTCCCTAATAAACGCTTTTCTTTTAGAATCACACATTTTCTCATTGTAAAAATTTCTCCAAATTACAAGCGCAGCTTCGCCGCTAACATCAATCAAATTCTGAAAAAATGTAGAAGGCCACCTATTAGTTTTCTGCCTGACAGTAAAAGCATGACATAGTTTGTCCATTGTATCTACTCCTCCTTTTGTAGCGTTATAAAACAAAATTTGATCAGGTTTTCTTATATTTTCAGTATCAACATTAATTGTGTGCTGTTTCGTAGATAACAATAAGAAGCATCTATTTTTCGTCGTACGTACGAAATTATTGACATTGTGTTTCTAAATTCGAAACTTATGCTTTCAACTTCTTTGGATGGATGTGGCAAAAATGATTGAGGTATACATGTCTAATTTTTCGAAGTGTCACAACAGTAGTTAAGCCTTTAGATAACAAAGAGTTGGCTAGTTCGTAGTTTGTGAAATAGTTATTGAATGTTATGTTTCGATTTGAACGATGACATGGTATGCATAGTTCTTCAACTACTTTTTGGGCTAAATTTAATGCTCTAGTGTTACCATCTTTGTCCAAATATGGCATTCCTTTCAAAGGATAAGCAGTTTCATTTTCAAAAATCCACCAAATATTTATTCCATATTTTTCTGGTTTACTAGTTATGTATTGCTTGAAACTTATTCGTCCACGAAAAGGAACCAACTGCTCATCAATTGTTAAGTTTTGGCCTGGAATATAATATTTTGAGAAATTTTTATTTATGATTTTTCAAACATCTCTAATTGGAGCCAATTTATCATTGGATCGGCGCACTAACCGAGTCTCCTTGTCATCAAATCGGTGAAATCTTAAAATTGACTTGAAACGTCGTAAACCCACTGTAGCGTAAAATATAGGGCTTCCAAAAGGAGGATCCCAAAAATCTTAATAATTCAAATTTTCTTGATTATTACCACCTGCGGTAAGTAGGAGTCCAATGAATGCGCCGATTCCTATTTGGGTAGTATTTTTTCATTTACCACCAATTTTTCTTGTAGCTTCAATATTTGGATGTTTCACAATTATTTCAATTACTTCGTTGTTGAAAAATAACGAAAAACTATCAACAGGACTATCGATTTTATAACTAGTAGGGAGCTTCACTTTTTTTCCGTGGGATTTTGAATGGAGGTCGCCGTCTGTGATTTAGTGTTGGTCTCTATTCCCATTGAGTCCCATCCTTTCCCATAAAGGTTTCACTTTCATTTCAAATTTAAGTGTTGCTATATAATTTTATTTAATGAGCCTTTCGGACTCATCTGTCCGTTTATGTTACTTTTTTTTATTTTTCAAAAATACATTTATTTAAAAACTTTGAAAAATTTCGAATATTGTTTTAAGAAAATTCATGATTCGTTAAAAAAATGTGCGAAAAAATTAAATTTGAATTAGTATTTTAATTTTGGTTTACGTATGGTTAAAACGCGACACACCTATGCAGCGCTGCCGACACACTAAAGTGTCGCGATACACCGGTTGGAAAGCTCTGGTCTATATTGTTTTAGCCATTTTAGAAATGGCTTTCAGGTAAGATATTTAATTTTAAGTAAAGTTTAAGTCTTGAATTTTGATCCATATAGACATGCGATCATTATTCAAGTTCTTAAATTTTACTTTTAGTCAACATTATAATTATAAATTATTTTTAATTAATTTTCAGGGATTTTTGATATTATATGACAAGTATTTTGGAATATTTTCGAAGAAATGTGAGTTAGATATGTTTTTAATTATAATTAAATAAATGAATTACCAAAAATATGTACTTTTCTAAAACATTTTGGGAAAAATCCCCGAATAATAAAAATAAAATAATTTTTGTAATTTTTTTTTCTGAGCTCAATATGAGGAGCTTCTTTCAGGAAAGCAAATATGGATTGAAAAGACATTGAACAAAATTCATCTGCTCTTGAAATTTCATTAAAAATATATTTTTAAAAATTTTCAGCGATCTTTTTTTATCCAAAAATTGTCTAAAATAGAATTATTATAGAAATGTATCTCAGCGGTGCATTTCGATGAATCAAAAGTTTGTATGTGTTTTTTAGTATGTCTTGTGTTTGTGTGCAGTTTTTAATTTTTCTTCCACTTTTCAGATTTCTATAGTATAGGATGTATCTGACTGCACTCTAAATGAGAACATCAACGTGAAATCAGAGTAAGTATGTATGTTTCTATAATGTAAGATTATTGATTTTTTTGTTATATTATAGGAAATGCATCTCAGTGGCGTTTGGTGTATTTACTTGAAGTAGTTGACTTTATTAATCATTCCCTTACCGAATTACATGTTACCGAAATGCTCTAAAATAGAATGTGACTGTGTAGTTCGTTACGACTGCGAGGAATTGTAACGGAGCAGTATACATGAATTGAATGCCAATGAATGACTGTAGGACTGAATTACACTGAGAATTGACACAAACTCATTTTAATTTTAATTCATTGTTTATTTTTAAGTTAGTATTTATTGTTTTAAATGTTAATATTTTCAATGGATTGTTCTCAGTAAAATAAATTGCTTCTTTTTAGTGATACCCTGATTGCAGGCTTTCGTGGAAACCTGAAAGCAACGACACAACAAACCGAGACACAGGGATTGCCAGGTGAGTTAAGCTCAATATCCAGGCAAGTTAGGGAACTCTAGTTGGAGGTAAAAGCAAATATGAGTGGCATTAGACAATTTGAGACGGCGGAACTCTAGACGACGAAGGAGTTCGAGTGTTGCTTGATGTACAACAAAATATAGTCGTTACCATAGTTGATTTTAAAGGTTTTTTAATAAGTGGTTGCAGGATGTGATTGTTACAAAAGCAAATTTAGACATGAAGTATTTTAACGACAGTTCGCGGACCCACGTGCATATCTGACACTTTTATTACAATAAAATGTGCTCCTTTTTCGTAGGTAGTCCCCCATTTGATACAGTACCAACGTTGTTAACGCAATGAGCGTCACGTGGTGGAATCTGTTGTATCCTCAGTTGCGTTTGAAACGACAAGAACGGATGAAATGTGGATTAGCTGAGACTCGCCATTCTTAAAAAGCTAGTGTCTAACTCGATTTGTTGCAATTCTGTTACTTTAAATGAAACTAAATAAAACTTATAATGAAAAAAAACTTATTCAATATTTTAACATCGTCTCGAACATCAATTTTGTTTAAACTAAAATTGCGTGATTTGCCAAAATTGGAATTTTATTCTCAAATACTCCATAAATAATTACATATACGGAAGATCACAGAACTAGCATATCATTCAATTCATCTTGAATATCAGTATCCAATTTCTTATTGCATTAGTATGAAAGAATTTCAAGACACGCTTTAGGCATCCTTCTAAAACGTGATATAAGTCTTCAAGGACTTATTCTTAATATCCACACGTCCAGGGTTAGCTAAGAATCTAATCATTAAAGTTATTGATATTAGTAGTAAGATATGAGCCGGTACACAAAAGAAAAATGCCGCCGACACCTCTCAATGATACCTCCACTCTCCTTTAATATGCCAGATTACAATTAATTAACTTTTAGTGACTTTGGTCAACAATTTTCATATAACAAATTAATCATTATGTCAAGAAACACTGAATTTATTCAACACTTTGATAAAGCATAGGAAAAGGCATATATTGAGAGCTTTCAACGTAAGGTCAGAAAGAAGTCTTTAGTGAAAAGTAAACTGGCGAGAGCGATTTGAATTCATTGGTGAGGAAATGGCTGAAGACTCCTAACCCGTTGACATTTATATTTTGGTGCAATCCATCATTCTTTTCGGGGATATTTAGAATAAAATATGACTATAAAATAAATGTATTATGTATCGTAAAATATGTAAAATTTAATCATTTTAGACTAAACGAAAACAAAATTATTTTCTGTATATTTTAAGTTGTGTAATGATTTATTATGTTTTCTATCAAGTGACCCAATCATCCTGTCACCCTCACGCTTCATTGGAATAAATAATAAACAATGACATCATATAAAGACCCAGCCAATCAAGATAATCAATCACATACATGCAACCATTCATTGATAATAATTATAAGGATTAACAATAAATAATGTATAATGGACAGGGAAATCAAATATTCTAATACAATTTGTTGAGAATTTTGAGGATGTATGTTTATGTATTTATATTTATGTTATGTATTTATATATTGTATGATTATGTGTGTAAAAGAGAAATACTGTAGAGCCCAGCCGAGTCTCCTGTAAAAAACTGTCTCGGGACAGCTTGGGTGTGTGTATGTACTGCGTGTAATAACAAAGATAACAATAAAATAAAATTAACAGATTTATTAATTAAAAAAAATGTTACTTGACTTCAATAATTTGACTTAATAACTTGACTATAATAAATTTGGATAATTTACAAATTTATTAATAATTATTTTTTTATTGATTTTTNTGTTGATAAATACAACAATGAATAGTTAAAATTTTCTAGAAGCTTTGTCCGTCAAATATCTAATGTATTCTGTATGTCATATATTTTGTTTTAATTATTGAATCTTTAATTTAATAATTTTAGTTTTATTATGTCTTGTTAACTAAGTCAATTAGCGTAAAAATTTGTTTTTAAAATATGTTTAAAATTTAAAATACCGCAACGTAATATATTAATTTTTTTTCGTACCCTTCCTTGATTTTGATTGGCTAGAATTTGTTCGTGTTTATTATCTTCAGTCTATAAACAATAATCTATCATTAGTCACATTTAACAAATAGTTAACCTTTAAAAATGAATTCTTTAATAGAAAACGTTATGAATGTCCCAGAAAAATTCAGAAATTTGGTAAATTTGATTTTATTGATTAATTAATTTATTAATTAATTTAGATAATATTAATGAAGACAATTTGAAATCGAAGATTAAAGGAAATTTGAAAATGAAAAGTAAACATAATTTTTAATTTATTGATTTAATTAATTTAGATAATATTATTGAAGACAATTTGAAATCGAAAATTAAAGAAAATTTGAAAAAAAAGTAAACATAAATTTTCATTTATTGATTTAATTAATTAATAATTTAGGTAATACGAATAAAGAGAATAATTATGTCAATAAATCGAAATGAAAATTTACAATAGAAGTATTGATTACTTTTATAATTTAAAGGAAATTTAATTTAATTTTTTATTTAAGTAAGTGTTAATATTTTAATTTAGTAAATTTTTTTAGTAAATAAATTTTGTAAAATAAATTTTGTAAATATTATTTATAATAAATAATAATAATTTGCAAATATTTGCGTAAACATTTATTTAATCAGATTTCTTTAATATTATTTAGTAATAATAATAATATTTTGTGTAATAATTACAATTATATATCGAATTTCTTTTATTTTATGATATTTAAAAAACTTTTGAATAATTTTAATTATATTTGGAGAGATGTTTCAGAGGAGGTCTACAATGAAATTTTTGACGACTAATCAAACAATCACAATTTATTCATCCTATTAAAAATAATTTATGTCATTATTTTTCAATAAAATCTTTCAATGTTTTTGTTTCATTTTTTACTTCGACTTAAACCCGGGTTTCCAATTTTGGACTTAAAAACCTCTTAAAATTTCCACTTCGACTTATACGCGAGTATTTACGGTATATCCCACCTGATAATGATAGGAAAACTATCAAAATATATCGTGAAAATAATGTTTGATTGGCGTTTTCTTATAAATAAATTTTAGTCTATAAGTATTTATAAAAAATTTGAATTAGAAATCAAAAGCTTATTTAGTGCTATCATTATTTAGTACTAGGGTTTCTAATACGGATATCCGGATTATTCGAACAATTTTCACTATTCGATTATCCGGATACTTTTTTGTAATTATTCGGATATTAAAAAATTTATTTAAAACCTTAATGTTTTGAAAACTGTTATCATTGGAATCTGCAGTATTTATTTAATATTTTTTTAAAGTTTATGAGATCAGAGGGTTTTTTTTAATAATTTATATATTTTGCATTTATATATTATTTATATATTATTAAAAACAAAATTGAATGTTAAATTTTCAATAACAGTAAACGAATGGACCGATAGTTCAATGAATATTTTTATATTTCACTTCATGCCATTGTCGGTAATTTGATGAACAAATTTGAAATGTTTGTTTTAGTTCTTATTAAAGGTACATGCAACGCTGATCAAACCAGACTTTATGTTGAAAATAAATTAAAAGAATTTCAAATTAATATAAAAAGAAACATAATATCATCAACACATCATGCTGCCGCAGTTATGGTAAATTATGGAAGAATCCTTGCCATTACATCTCAACTTTGTTATAATCATGGCCTTCATTTAGCAATAACCAATATATTGTACAAAAAGAAACCAACAACTTCTTTATGCAATAAATTGTCACTTCAGAAACAACTTGAAAATGTAATTGCTTCAATTGCCCATGTTGAGAACCAGAATGAAGAAAGTTCCACATTTATTTGTTTTATGATTTCATTTATTTAAATAATTATAAAAAAAGGACAGACAATTTAAAAATTCTATATCGCGCATTATTAACAGTAAAACCTACATCGTCTGCAACTGAGCGCGTATTTTCATTTGCTTGTCTCAACAGGACAAAAATTAGAACTCGGCTCAATTTTGAGACATTTAATGCAATAATATTTCTTAAATATGCATTTTTAAAAATGAATCAATAACTTCATTAATTTAAAGAATTTTATTAATAATTCTATTTTTTTATTATTATTTTATGATTTGTTACTATTTTTGTTATTTTGTGATTATGTATAAAAATGAATTAATATTGAAACAAGAAAAATATACATAAATGAATTAAATACCGCAAAATAAAAAAATGCCTTATTTTTTGTTTTAATTATCCGGATAATTTATTTTTTATGTATTCGATATCCGGATAATCAAATAGGTTGGATATTTAGAAACTCTAATCACTACTTGATAATAATCGGGCACGTTTATTACCAACAGGTGCAATATTGTTTTCATCGCTACAGTCTAACACATCTAACGAACTTGAATCCATTAAAGGCACTCTTTCTTTAATAACGTTTTCTGATGTTGGCTTTCTTTTTATTAGGAAATCTGTTATCTGAGGCTGGATTTTTGGTTTATCAAGTTGCTTATAGAGTTCTTGGTACTTTGCCGTACAAAGCTGCATGTTACGCTGAAAACTTAATGCACGTTTCACGTCGAGATCATGAGTGAGAAAATGATGTGCCATAATTGCAGAAAATTTTAAACCTTCGCGAATTAAACTAGCTGTTAGTTGATGAATTCCACCTTCCTCCTCATCATCATCATTCTCATTACTAACATTAACTCTTACAACGTCAAGCAGGTCTTCCTCATCTGAAGGTTTTTCAATCATTATTTCATCGATGTCTGCAGTATCCATGTTTTCAACTCTTCACAACCGATGGAATGTGATAAAATTATTATTTTCGAACACACAATTGATGTGTCTGTTACAGAACATCCACTTTCGACGCATTCTGGCCAAGTCTTTCTCCAGAAAGTATTTAGGGTAGATGTCAAAAGTTGTTTTACGTCATAAGAAGCATGTATAATACAATAAATAATTGTGTAATTTTTCCATGTATCCATGACCGTCAAGTTTCTTTCCTCGATTGAATCTAAAATATATTTAAACGCTTGTTTTATATAATACATATTGAAGGTTGTTATAATGACCTGATCCAGTGGCTGAATCAAGGGAGTGGTATTAGGCGGCAAAACCAGCAAATGAATATTTGGATGACCTAGCACAGGATGGCTCGGCGCATTATCAATGAGTAAAAGAATATTGAAATCAAGCTCCTTTTGTTCCATATATATTAGAGTGATCCTTATTTTAAAAAGTTGGAAATTTATTGACCCCACCCCAAAAATGTTCCATTTGATGAAAAAACATACATGATGAAATATTTTTGAAATCGGACAATATCTAGAGGTGCCTCATCTACATTGTAGTCCTAAGCGTTCAATGGCCTTTGCCATATATTTGAATTACGTTTGTTCCCTTAATAAGCTAAGTCTTCACAAAACAACTGCATATTGTGTATAAATATGAAAACATGGAATAATAAGTATTAATACGATGTCCAACAATAATGACTAAAGTATCAAACACAAGTTATCTTGCGAGAATCGGGAAATTGCTTTCGGTGTTGGGAGACGATTTGTAAAAGAAATTGGTTCTGCTCTTGATTATGAGTAATTTGTGCATTGAATTATTTTATTAAGGTAACACCTTTTCCCACAAAATCATTCACAACTTGTAGTTTACTAATATGTTTAAGTTGTGGCATGTAATTGGGGCTCCTTACCCATGTTTCAGAAACATTTTCAAGGAAATACACATTGATATTGAGAGCAGAGAGAAAAGGTTTTTATTTCTGGTAACGAACATACTGGATTTCAGCATTCCAATGTCTTTTTTCCTGATTTCATTTCGGTTTGGCGGATTAACATTTTCTTTAACGAGGGGGATATTTCTTTGTATAGCTTGCTTTTCATCTGTCGGTATTTTGAGATCAATGAAAAGGTCTTCATTCAGATACCATAAGTGTTTGCGAAACCTTTAATGGCTGCTGTAGCACTAACTTAGTTGACAGTAGAATACTACTACAGCCATGGAAGCATAAATCCAAGCCTGTATGTACCCACCAACAATGGCAAATAAAAGAAATTCAAGTAATCCATCTTCTTCTTTTGCTGTGAGTTTGAAAGCCTTATGGCTTTTATGCTTCGATGTTGTGTCAAACATGTAAACTTTGAAAGAATAAAGAAGACCGGCAACCTATCGGGTATTGTGCATACCAACAGGTACTTTGAAATGAATGGGAAAAGGAAAGGAGGTTCGGTTCCAAGAAATATTATTGCCAAATTCAGTAATTCAAGGTAGTCCTCGTGTATCTGAGCGTCATGGAGTTTCAGCTGACAAAATTAAAGCGCTTCTTCTTAAATAATGCCATCAATCTTCATATTCCTATCTGCTGCAGCTTTTCGAAAGAAATCGTGGTCAATATACTTCCATTGCGACTTAAAACGCTTGAAAATTTCAATATCAGGTCCAGAAGTGGCTACCAGAATGGCTAGTGATGATGTGCGAAAATATCGTCCATTTATCAGTAGCCTTATAATTAATCTAAATAATGATACAACAGACTGTGAATCAGTCCTTTGCGAAATTAATAAAATTAATGAAAACATTAATCCAAAAAAATACATCCATAAAATTCCTGCAGACATCACCCATAAAGTGAGGAAAAATGCCAATGAACTACTATTTGTCAAAAGAAATAGGTATAAGTTTAATCCAAAGGAAGAAATAAGCAAAATATTAAATAATGAAACCTGTTTTCAAAAAACCTACTATGAAAAACCTTCTAAAACTCTTTGCAGGAGGCATAGCCACCTGCCAAACTTTCTCCAAAAACCTTCAATGCTCATATCCTGAAACTTACTCCTCCACTCCATTTGACCTTGATGATATTAAATACATCCTGTCCCAACTTGAAAACACTGCCCCTGGTCTCGACCTTATTACTCTTGCCAATTGGAAGAAAATATCGCAGGATCATGAACTAACATTATCGATATGCAACAATATCCAACGGAACTCCGTATGTCCATCCTCTTGGAAAACCTTCTGTACTAAACTCATCCTTAAAGCTGGGAAAAATGAAATTAGCCATGAAGCCAGCTCATGGAGGCCTATATCCATCATGAACACCATCTATCGTATCTTCTCCTCTCTCCTCAACAATAGGCTCCTGGGGTGGATTAAGGAAGGTAATCTTATTTCTAACAATCAAAAAGCGATTGGTGCCCCTGATGGCTGAGCTGAACACAACTTTATCCTTCAACTTATCAAAGATGCCTCTAATCGCAACAAATCTGACCTACATATTGTATGGTTAGACATCACTGATTCCTTTGGTTCCTTGCCGCATGACCTTATCTGGTACACATTATCTAAAATGGGCCTTCACCCAAACTCCATCCAACTTATCAAAAACATGTACGATCAAGTTAACACCATCTTTGACTGTGAAGGGGAAACCTCGCCTTCTGTTCCGATTCTTAAAGGGGTAAAACAAGGATGTCCCTTATCTATGACTCTCTTCTGTCTCTCAATAGACTTCATTATTAAAAACATCCTAATCTCTCACCCTTTTATTCTAGGAGAAATGAATATAGGTATCCTGGCATACGCTGACGACATAGTACTTATATCTGACTCTTACCATTCAATCAACTCTGCCCTACTTGAAACTATCCGTCTTGCTTCACTAGCCAACCTCAAATTTAAACCCTCTAAATCTGGCTACTTCCATCTTAACCATAACTCAAGTTACCACCCCATAAAACTTTATAACGAGATCATTCCTAAAGTAGATGACTCAAACTTCTACAGATACCTAGGGGTTGACTTCTCCCTCAAGAAACGACACAATATTGATGAAACACTTGAATGTGCTCTCAAGGATACTGAGAAAATCCTCAAATCACACCTTCACCCATCCCAGAAAATTAATGCCTTTAAAATCTTTATCCACTCACGTCTTATCTTCCCTTTCCGCAACTGTGAAATACTCCACAACATTCTTGAATCCCATAAAAACAACATCATAAAAGATAGGGACCCACAAAAAGGCTTCGACAATAAGATCAGAAAACTAATAAAAATCGCTCTCGGAGATCGTTTACTTCAAATAAATAATAACTTTCTTTATGCCTCGATAAAAATGGGCGGGATGGGTCTCACCTCAGCCATTGATGAATATATAATTCAAGGCATTGTACACCTCTCTCGTGCACTAAACTCTACAGATACATCTTTCCGCAATCTTATCCTCTCAGAACTTACATTAGCAAGAGGCCAGGGCAATCTTGAAGCAGCTCTCTCCTGGATTAATGGCAATACTTCAAAACCATTCCAACACCGCTCAATATTCCTAAAATTTAAAAATCTGCTGACCTACTCCGTCGGAAATATGGAATTCATGCTAAAATCCTCCTCCTAGACAACTTATATCAGCTCGAAATCCGATACAAAAACAGGATAAATTACTTCCACAATGACAATGTGAACACTATCTTCTCTGAAATTCATTCCATAATTAGCCTCATTCACGCTGAAAAATGGACTCTCCTAACGCACCAAGGCCATATTGCAAAATCAATTAGTAATAGCACCACAGCTGGCTACCTCATAAAAACTGATATTCTGACTGATGCCCAATTCTTCTTCCTTATCAGGGCACGTAACAACCTCCTAGAACTAAACTTTACGCCCCATAGACTTAAATCCAAAAAATCTATACAATGTAGACATTGTAACTCACACCCTGAAACCCAAGCGCATATCTTTAACCACTGTCCAGCAAAGATAAACGCGCGTAGAAACAAACACTCTCGTGTCTTAGATGCCGTCTGTGAATTTCTCCTTAACCTCAACTTCTACTTAGATATCGAAATAACCCCTCTTGGCATACCCACTCTGCTCAAACCTGACCTCATTATAAGATTCATGAGGAACAACAACAACCACATCCTGGATATCAAAGTTCCCTACGAACAGAGAGAAAACTTTAAAAGGGTGACCAATGATAACTATGCAAAATATGCCAACTTGGCTATCCAAATTGAAAAGGCACATAAAGTAAAAACCACCATCTCCGCACTTGTAATTGGCACCCTTGGCTCCTGGGACTCTAACAATGACCAGATACTTAGAAAAATAGGACTCTCTAAATCTGAAATTAAAGGACTGTCACAGAAAGCCTGCACAGCCGCAGTGGTGAGTAGCTACCACATACTTAGAGAACATACCCTTAAGGATTAATCTTCTATTATTATATATACCTACCTAAACAAAGCATTACCATATTATATATTGTACACTATCGTTATACTATAAATAGCTTTTAAATAAATTTCTTTTAAACTACTAAACAATACTATATAACTATATTCACAACTAAAGCAGCCTAACCTCCTTTGGATTAATCTTACAAAAACCTTTACTTATGATATATACATTATTTATATACATGTAAGCAAAGCATCCACCTACCTCTATGAACATCATGATCATACTACACTACCTATAACTAAATAACTACCAATAATTAAATAACTAACTTACTATAGCCAACTAATAAATAAATAACTAACTACCTATGACTAAATAATTACTCAACCAAATCACTCCATCTCAACCTGCTGATATAATAATCTACCAATTGCTCTTTCTCCTTAATACTGCCATTACCACTATCTTTACTATTGCTGATTCTTCCTGCTGCTACCTACTATTATTAATATTCTTACTATTATCTATAATATTATTTTTATTAATATTACTATTTTTTTTAATATTATTATTATTATTATTATTATTATTATTATTATTATTATTATTATTATTATTATTATTATTATTATTATTATTATTATTATTATTATTATTATTATTATTATTATTATTATTATTATTATTATTAATATTATTATTATTAATATTATTATTATTATTATTATATTATTATTATTATTATTATTATTATTATTATTATTATTATTATTATTATTATTATTATTATTATTATTATTATTATTATATCTATTATTATTTATTATTACTGTACTACTTGTAACTGTCAATCACCGAATGGGTTAATGTAGGAACCCTTGTAGGGGTTCTGCCTATTTGGTGGTCTTTTTAGTCGTTCATATCAATATTATAATCATTACTACTATACTATTACTACTATTATTGCTACTATTATTATTACTATTATTCTATTATCATCCCAACCTTCACCAACTCCTTTTAATGTATACTATAATAAGTAGCTATTATCGCTATAAACCTCGCAGGGAGCCTTCCTGCTCCAACATTTACATTTACTTAAGATCAAAGAGAATCAATCACAACCGAATCACTCCTACGATCAAATTCCGGAATACACTATTATCCTCTCCGATCCTGTGCTCCCTGCAAATGGCCGACCTCCACAAATATCTACCACATCACTGAACAACCTGCGATCAAACTCCGGAACCCACGATCTCAACTACTACCTGATCTCTCCCACCACAAAGAAGATTTGCCATATAATATAAGAACGTCCTGAGAATCTCATCACAGTCAGGTCCAATTACTCCATTCTATCGCACATCCTTTGCCACCACACTGGGACCTGCCACAAAATATCTATATCAATATCTATATATAAGTACACCAAAGCATAACCTTATTTATAATCAGTTTATCTCTACTACAACTTAAACTTCAAGGACTGAGAACATATCCACCTGAAACCACATTTATGTATATGATGTGGGCATCCATATGCCGACATCCCAAGAATATCGAAATAGAAGCTACAGAATTCGAAGGACGAGAATCAATCTCTCCTTAGGCCAAGTGGCCAGTTTACTACTTTGAATAAAATAAAATTTGATTTTTTTTTCTCCTAACTTAAAGCTGAATATTTTCTGAAGCACTATTTCATACATGTGATGTCGGCATGCAAACGGAAATAATTGTTTACCGATTTTTCTCTCGAGAATAATACAAGCACTACTTTTGAAATCAGTGTTCACTGAAGTCGTATCGAATACCATTCCACAGACCTTCTTCTGCAGACCCCATTCCATCACAGTTTCGTAAGCAGCATCAGCAGTGAAATTGCCAGTTCCCTTTGGTAGCTTTGGTACTGCTAACAGTTGTTGCACTCCAAATTCCGATACAAACACAGGAAGACGATCCATTTTACAGTTTTCAGTGAAATCTAGCAGGAGTTTACCATCCCAGTGTATGATGACCGGTCCAGTGTGCTTGTGTGTAAACTCAGTCTTGATCTGCACTGTCACTTCCTGTCGAAAGCGCATCCTTGCTCGATGAATTAACGACCTGTTGATGACTAGATCTCTCAAACATTCACTAAGACTTTCTACCATTGCTGTAGCAATATATGCTACATTACGGTCGTTTATTTTACAGCGTTCCAGAGCCGATGAAAGCAATGGTGCTACGAAAGCTTTCCTAGCTCGTTTTGAAGGGGGGTTTGAGAAAACTGTTTCCGGTTCTTCAACTTCAATTTTATCACTAGAACTAGAATTCCATTCTATTCTTTCATTTGTGGCTTGTTTAGAATTCGCTAGTTCATGTATGGCCTTCATCTTTTCAAATCGAAATTTTTTTCTCTTTTGAATTCCCATCGATATCATTAATACACCCTGGCGACCTGCACACTGATCAATAAGAAATTCTTTATCTTCCTGAATTGTCATTAAGACTATTGCCTCTTGATGTGCGATGTCAAATAATTTTGAAAACAGCTGAACGAATTGGTTCTCTTTCTTGAATTGTGGACCCGACTTACGTAATCGGTTCCTCTAAAGAATTTTCCAGGCACATGACTCTTACCTTTAATGGAAATAGTTGGTTTTTCCGAGATTAGTATAACAAGCTTTGCTGTGTGCGTAGAACCTTCCCTGATTATGAGTTTCGAATCAGTAGGAAGATGAAAGAAAAGCTGAAGTACTTGGAGATTGTATGGCAACTTGGATCCTGTTATGCAATCTCATGTGCTTCCAATAAGATAAATCTCCTTGCTTTACGTGAACAAGCCATCAAATTGTCTACAACAGATAAAACAGAAAATTAATGAAACCAAATTAAAATCAAGTTAAGAACTTCTGTAATATTTCTATTAATCTTTGTGTCAACTCTTACAATGAAATAAAAGAACATTCATCACTTTTTCATTTGTCAGACACTAAAATGCATTTAACACAACTATCATTATAACTATTTACCTGAGAATGTGAGTTTAAATTTAAAGTGACTAGTACAAAATGTCAAATTCAAGTAGTTTATGAATTTTTACATTATGTGTGTTGTGTTTGTATGTAAAATTATTTTTCTGTCACTTTCTCAATTTCTACACCTAACCGCGAAATATAACATTATCTATAATCTAAAAAAAAAATCAATAAATATATATTATAGGAACACACAAACTTACCTGTGTGTAGAAATTTAATGCCGCGAAATTTAACATATTTATTATAGGAATTTAAAAAGTGAGAGAAAATAATTAAGCATACAAGCACAGCACACATAATGAAAAATACATACAAAATTAAGTAAAGTTTTTCATGCGAAATTCAGATTGATTAACATATAATTAACATATCAATATTTTTAAATTATTTAAAAAATTATGTTCAAAAAAACTTTTGAATCAGATTCCGACTGCTCTACGTTGAGCTTTAGGGAAAAAGAAGTAAATACATCGTAAGATTTAATTATAAAATAATTTAGAATATAAAATTTCTTTAGATTTACAGATATTGAAGAAGATCCTTCGACATCTTTGAATTTGCAGGAAAAAAATCGCAAATCGTAAATTTTAATAAATTATTTTAACAAATTAATATTTTCATAGAATTACAGAAATAGACAAAATTCGAAAGAAGATTACAAAAACTTAAAAAATATTTTATCCATTCTTTACTAAATGTCTTTAAAAAATAAATGTTTAGTGATTACTTTACTTATTTATAATTATAAAAATATCTAACTTACATTTTTACGAAATAAATCCAAATAAATCCAAATAAAATACCATAAAATTCCTAAAAAAACACCTGAAATTTAATTATCAATGTTATATATCAAGGGTGGGCACGCATGAGTTCAATGAGAGACATTTTCCGAAAATTTATTTTTTAAAGAGCCACCATAGTGAACTACATATTTTTTTTATTTCATTAATTTGATTAAAAAAGACTTAAACGCTATTAAAAACAATTATTTCAAAATTTAAGTAACAAACATAAAATATAATAAAAATCCATTAATAAAAAGTAATAAAATTTCTTGAATTAACGAAGACTTTTGGTCAAATCTTTGAAATTTGGTGTATACTTTGTTAAAGCTGTTCGCAGCAATTCTGTAAGATGCTGATTGGTCAACTGTGAACGATATTTCGACTTCACGAACTTCATTGTGGAGTACAAAGATTCACAACAATATGTTGTACCAAAAATTGAAATTAGACGGCAAGCAGCTTGTTTTAAGTGTGGATATTTTGCCTCTGGTACGAGTTTCCAAAATTCAATTATAGAAGTAACTTTATGGTGCATTTGCAAAGCCTGGTCCTCTTTCATATCTAATAACTCCAATTCCCCAACCGCTTTTTTAACAAGTATTACTTCAGAAATTGGAAATCCATCTTCAATAATATCACAAATAAATGGGTTCACAAAAAATGCAAATGTAGATTTAGAACTTTTCAAATCTTCAAACCTACATTTGAAATCCGCTTGCAATTCTTCCAATTTTTCACTGTATTCGTTTACTTTTTCTTCTGTGATATCAATTTTATTAGCTTTTATTCGTGGAAAATGATTAAATATTTTCGACCTAAGATCGTTCACAAAAAGCCGAAGTTTAGCTTCAAAACTAAATAACGTTTGTGACAAATCAATAATTATCTTTTCTTTTCCTTGTAAAGCCAAATTTAATATTTGCAAATGTTCCATAATGTCTGTAAGGAACATTAAGTCAGAAAGCCAAGTTTCATTTTCTAATTCTGGGTATGCTATTCCTTTTTCTTTGGTAAATATTATGATAGGATTTAGGAGTTCCACAAAACGGTCCAAAACATTGTAAGTTGACAGCCATCTAACAATACACCATAAGGAGACATCATTGGGCAATTCATCTGTTTCATCATTTAATCTTAATTCTTCTAAAAAGTTTTTAAATTGACGATGTGTTTTGGCATTTGTTCTAATTAAATTCACAATCTTCAAAACAATCTTCCACACATTTTCGTATTTAAAGTACTTCGCTATGAGATGCTCGCGATGAATTATGCATTGAAGAGATAAGAAATGAGGAATATTTGGATCTCTGTTTAAAAGACCAATGAGACCTTGATTTTTCCCCATCATTGCAGGCGCTCCGTCTGTCGCAACACTTACAAGTTTATCACGCGCCAATTCAAACTTGTCCATCACTACATCAAGCGCAGTTTTGACATCGATACCGCGAGTTGTTTCTTTAAGAGCTACTAGGTCTAAAATTTCTTCCTTTACTTTTACGTCAGAAGATACAAAGCGGACAAAAAACGGCTAATTGTGGAACATCCTGAATGTCAGTAGACTCGTCGAGAGCTAAACTGAATGCTGTACAATTTTTTAAATCACACATCAAATTATTTTCAACATTTTCGCTAATTTGGCCAATTCGACGCGCAGTTGTCTATAATATAATATATAATATATATTATCAATATTATAAATGCTGACTAACAGTAATATTTAAGAACTTGAATAATGATCTCATAATTATATAAAATCAAAATTCAAGTCCTAAAAATTACTTCAATGCAAAAACTTACGTTTAAACGATTTTTGGAAAATTGAATAAATGAAATTAAGTTAACATTGTCATATAATTGGTGACTCACCTCAGGTGGTGTGCACACCAACGTATATTATAGACAATGTTAACTTTCGCGGTTAGGTGTATATAAAACATTTCACTTTCGGAACATTAAAATTTTACTCACAGGTAAATTTGTGTGTTCCTATACTATAATTTTATCAATTTTTTAGATTATAGAAACTTTTAGATTATAACAAAACATATGTGGAACCATTTTTTAAATAAATCAGCCGTCATCCTTGAATTTTCATTGGCCATCCAATAAACGAGAAGCTGTTTTAAGTACTTGTCCTTCAAAACTCGTGGCTTTAATGAATGGTTGATTAATTAAGGCTTTGAAATACTATTCCAGGTGCGTTTCTTCAAAAAAAGAACGTTACCCGATATTTAGGCGCTTTGAAGCCACCACTAAACCTTTCTGATTTTGCTATGTAGGTTCTCGTTGGTTATTTCTTCCAGAATAATCCCGTTTCGTCAGCACTAAATATTTGGTCTGGAGTGTAATCAGTTTCTTCAATTATTTGAAGTAATTTTTCTGGATAGCTCTTGAAAGCTCATCTGCTTCTCCCTTTATTTTGACATTATGGAATGCGTGCCTTTTTACAAATACTTTCAGCCAATACTTGCAGTAGGTGGTAGTGGGCCATCCAGATCACGACTCCACTGGATCACATATATCCCCTCCCCCACCCACCCACCCGGAAGAAAAAAAAATTAAAAAATAAAAGTTCAAGGTCAAGGTCAAGGTCAAGGTCATTTCTTTTCTTTTTTTTAAATTAATTGATCCAGAGGGCCCATACTTTTTTTCATCCCAAAAATTAATGTTCCCGCCAACAGATTTTATTGAACGATTCCTCATCTTAAAGCCCAATGAAAGACCTTTAAGATGATCTATAGATTCCTATCATTCGATGACTCATCATATTTTTAGAACAAATATAACGAATCATCGATGACTCATCATAATTTTAGAACAATGACTTATACGATGACTCATACGATGACTCATAATATTTTTAGAAAGATGACTAATACGATGACTCATAAATTTTTTTTCAAAATATTATTAATTGATCCAGAGGGCTCATACTTTTTATCATCCCAAAAATTAATGTTCTTGCCAACGGAGTTTATTGATCGATAGCTCATCTTAAAGCCCAATGAAAGACCTTTAAGATGAGTTATAGATTCCTATCATCCGATGACTCATCACATTTTTAGAGCAAAGACAATGACTCACACGATGACGCATCATATTTTATAACAATGACTCATTCGATGACTCATCATGGCCATTCTATTTTTAGTAATAAAGACATCTATTTTTAGTAACATTTTGGATCTATTTTTAGCAACATATTTGAAGAAAGACAATGACTCATCCAATGACTCATCATATTTTTAGAAGAAAGACAGAACAATGACTCACCCGTCGACTCATCATATTTTAGAACAAAGACAATGACTCATTCGATGACCCATCAAGGTCATTTGATTTTTAGTAATAAAGACATCTATTTTTAGTAACATTTTGAATCTATTTTTAGTAACATTTTTGATATATTTTAAATATATTACGTTGCGAATCGTAATATATAGTAATATAAAATCATGATTTCAATTTGTAGGAACCATGTTCCTCCTTTTGTAGTGCGTGTGTATGGGGTACGTCTGGAGAGTGTCCGTTGCCAAGATTGCTTTCGGAACCCCCGTTGCGAAAAAGTCTACACGGCACAAACGCATCTTGCAGTAATGGTAAGCACATGTGACAATCCTTTGTTTGTCAAGAGTCAAGTGCTTGCTATCACTGGTCTGGCGCCAGCGCCTTAAAGCCCTTAAGGGATGCGTGTGGGTCGACTAGGGAACCGTGTGCGGGAGACTGTTATTTTCACGCGAATTCATCCTGTACCGCACACGATCAGTCAATCCAGTCGAGTCCAGTCGCAACCAAATATATACTAGTTTTTGACATTTTGAGCCTGTTTCATTATTTACAAACTCTATTATTATAGATCAGTTTTGGCTACGGAATTGGGTTGGCAGCCTGATAGAGGATATAAAAAACTATATGATAGAATACCTGAGCATGAAAAATCAACCCACCATAAATCTTGTTATATCCAGTGGCGAACTGTAGAAATTAATATTAGTAAAAATAGAACAATTGATTGCCTTTTAGTACAACAAATACCAAATGAGATACAAAAATGGACAGATTTATTAAAACGTTTCTTAGATGTAACTTTATTTTTGGCTGAACGAGGTTTGGCTTTCAGTTAACTTTAGCGTTAAAATGTGTTTTTTAAAATATAATTAAATTTTAAAATATCGCAACGTAATATATTTAAAATATATTTAAAATACCGCAACGTAATAATTAAAAAGTATGATGAGTCATAGTATGCGTCATTGTCTTTATTCTAAAAAACGATAAGTCATCGAGCGAGTTCAAAAATGTTCAAAAATTGTTCAAAAATGTTACTTAAAAATAGATTCAAAATGTTACTAAAAATAGATGTTTTTATTACTAAAATCGAATGACATTGATGAGTCATTGGATGAGTCATTGTCTTTGTTCTAAAATGTTGCTAAAAATAGATTCAAAATGTTACTAAAAATAGGTGTCTTTATTACTAAAAATAGAATGACCACGATGAGTCATCGTATGAGTCATCGTTCTAAAATATGATGAGTCATCGTATATGTCATTGTTCTAAAATTATGATGAGTCATCAATGAGTCATTATATTTGGTCTAAAAATATTAATAAAAAAAAATATTAAATAATTTTTGTCTTGCACTGGGCTTTAAGATGAGGAATCGTTCAATAAAATCTGTTGGCGGGAACATTAATTTTCGGGATGAAAAAAAGTAGGGCCTTTTGGATCAATTAATTAAAAAAAGAAAAGAAATGACCTTGACCTTGACCTTGACCTTGACCTTGAACTTTTATTTTTTAATATTTTTTCTTCCGGGGGGGTGGGTGGGGGAGGGGGCATATGTGATCCAGCGGAGTCGTGATCTGGATCGCCCACTACCACCTAGTACTTGCATTAAATATTAGATTTTTATCTGTCTAAAGACTTATTGATGGCTCCAATTCCTGCAGCCGTTCGTATATTCTAAGACTCTTTTCTTTTATAATTTTTCTCTTTATAGGTATTATTTTCTGCAGTAAATCCCCCATCCAAATCACTAAAAGCTTTTCCATTTTAAAGGAGTTGAATTTATTAGAAACTATCTGTCAAAACGCTTTAACTAATGAATTGGCAAATGTAGATGTGGGGAATATTCATTTTATTTGCACAAATTTTGATTGCACAAAATTATTATTAAATGCATAAATGTAATAATGATAATAAATTTAGGCAATATAGGATCCCTAGAAACTCCTGATACTCTTAGCCTGATATTTATCTCCTAGGGAGCCTGGGTATCCCATGAAGTATAAATAAATAATGATGAAATGAAAGCAAATTATTTATTAATTGATAACAAAAGTCATGAATTGTATCAAAACTATTCATATTACACTACTGGATAAGTGGCGTAAGTAGCAATTCCACATTGATTATTCTTGTCCTTTGACATGAGGATGTATCCTCCATCTCCCCAACTGTCTCCCCAACTATACAAATAAAATATAAATTTATTTTCATCAAAAGTCTTTTACCTATTCTTTACAATCCAATAGTTATCGCCTCTCAAAGATCCATAACCAACGACTAAAACAGCATGATCTAAATATTTGTGAGAACATTTTGGTCTGTTGTAAACACCATTTCTGCAAATATAACAAAAGTATATATTTTCCATATCAAACAACATATTACTTATAACTTTGGAAAGTTGGCCCAGTAGCATCAATACATACTGACACAGGTCCTATGGTGGTCACTGCATATGCCAACTCAGTTTCGTTTCCTTGCTTGATTTCAGCATATGAACTAAAATTTGCAACTACTTTTGATTTATTATAAAGGCATGGCATTTTCTAAAGGTTATGATTACAAATTATATCTTCATATGCAACATTGTCAAATACTTTGGCATAATATCGGTAATCGTCTTCTGATTCCATTCCGTGGTCTTTAACATAGTCAAACGCCATTTCAGGATAACCACCATGACATCCATTGTTATAATCGTTTACATTACAGTCAACTAACTGCTGTTCAGACAAACTAACTAGCTTTCCTGTTTTTCGAAAGTGTTGACCTTCAAGGGCTCCCGTGGCAGAGAAAGCCCAACACGACCCGCAATTTAACTAATGAAATAATTCACTTTCAAAATTGACAAAACAGACAAATTGAATACTTGACGTTTTATAGGGGTTACGTATCCCTTTGTTCTCCAATCCACAGATGAAGCCAAAGCTCCCATGTTTTCTGGCACCATAAATTCAGATCCTTTTGATTTTGACTTATTCATTTTTTTCCCTAGAAGTTTGGCTTTAAACTCATCATTAGTGAGATCAGAATATTCATTCAATCCCAAGGTGTAAGTATGTTTGCCGAGATCGTATTCGAGATTGTGTTGCCTAATGAAGTTGAGATTTTCTTCCCAAATGATTCTTCTCGCTGCCTCCGTTAGTGGTTCATACTTTTTATTATACTTGGTTTTGAATATTTCCCATTCTTCATTCAACTCACTGTTGATCGTGAGTCTCCCTGGCATGGCTTGAGTAGCCACAAGGAATAATGACAAAATTATGAATACCTTCATGATATAAAATTATTTTCAATTGCCTTGAGTTTTATAGTATATTTGGTATCAAGGTTCAGTTTATACATTCCTCTCATGATTGGGCCTATGTTAGCGATTATTCCTTTGACCTCCCATTATTATTCTCAACTTTGTTTTATTATCTAATATAATTTATAACCTTCACTTGATTATAATAGTTATAATAATAATAATAAAATTGAAATATAATCAATATTTTATAGCCCTATTAATCAAGGTCCAATTTCTACATTCGGTCCGTGGCGGTCTGATGTGAGCATCATTGCGTTTGAATCTTGCATTAATATTTTGACAGCATTTATTCAGATATTTATTTATTATATTTCAGATTATAATTTAATTGTCCAATCAGAAATATTCAAAATATAAATAAAAAATTACAAAAAATAATAATTTTATTTCCTCACGTGATCGTTCGACCGAGGTGCTGCCCATTCATGGGGTACCTTGAGTATATATTAAACATTTATTTATCTATTATATAATGATTATGAATTATTAACTAATAAAATTTTAATAAAAAATCTAGTACAAAAGGATAATTTATTAATTTAATTAAAAATTCTTTCAAAAAATATATTGTGATTGTACAGTTGGCGGTGCTTTTATATCTAAGGGTCTTATCAATGCCATGACGCAGCTTTGGAGAACAAAGAATTGTGAGTCATTACATGGTTCGTTATAAGTCATACATTCTGGGAGAACAAAGAAAATATTTCAAAGTCCAATAAACAATGACGTAGTCTTTGTTGTTTAAAAATTTATAAAATTTCCAACGAAAAATGTTTCAACAAATGTCAAAGAAAATACCAAATTGTCCACAATGACAAAAAACAATCCATTAAAACAAAACGAAAATTTGATTTATTTAAAAGGAAATTAAAAAATTTAAATTCGAATCAATAGAATTTATTTTGGGAAATATTGATAATAAAATTGAGAGTTTATTGGGCAACCTTGAAGCCTTTCTCAACAATCGAAACCCATTCGAACTTGAAAAGGGGAATTATTTTTCATATTTGTTAGATTTGGGCTCTAATCAAATATTTGTTTTAGAAGATCTCAATCTCACTCAATATCTTTATGAAGATTTTATTGCACAAGAAAAAATTGCACGAAAAAACTCAAAATTTTCAGAGAGATTTCACACAAGTAAAATGATAATTGAAAAAACAAAAATGTTAATTTTTTGCTTTATTCTTTTATCAATGATTGCGAAAAAAGCACAAAAATGTCAACATATCAAGATTTTATAAAGGAATTTGGGGAAACAATTAAATGTTTGATAACTTTATTATTGAGGATTGAATCAAAATTTCCAAAGAGCAGATTAATTATAAGGAAACTTCACAATTTAGAAGAATTAATTTTAATAAAATTATAAATTTAATAAAGTTTTTAAATTAATTTCTAATTAATTTTTGTTTAAATTATTATTTTAATTAATTTTTTATAGTTATGTAGCGATTAATATTTCGAATAAATCAAAGACTATTTCAATTTTCAACGACAAAGGAAATTATTATTATTATTATTATTATTATTATTATTATTATTATTATTATTATTATTATTATTATTATTATTATTATTATTATTATTATTATTATTATTATTATTATTATTATTATTATTATTATTATTATTATTATTATTATTATTATTATTATTATTATTTTTATTATTATTATTATTATTATTATTATTTTTATTATTATTATTATTTTATTTAATTAACAAATTTAATCTCTTTATATTTTCAAAAGTGAGATAAAACCAAACAAACCAGTTTTAAAAATGTTCGATTTTTGTTTGGAAATTGCAAAAGAGTAGGTAGTTAGTGGCGTACGGCTGCAACTTTTTTTTTGCTGCAACTTTTGAATTCGCAATTGCTGCAACTCACATTTTTTGCTTTCAGGGATTTTTAGTCCAAATTTTTTTGTATTAGACTATAGTGAGGGAGTCTCGATGGTTATGGGATTTTCAATACAAATTTTTTTTTCAATAGAAAAAGGCGGTCTACACTAAAAAAGAATGGATTTTATCAGACTATAGTGAGGGGGTCTCGATTGATCCTGGGATTTTCAATACAAAAAAAATTTCAATACAAATTTGAATTATCACTAAAAAGCCAAGGATTATTCAGACTATATTGAGGGGGTCTCGATGGTCCTAGGATTTTCAATAGAAAAAGGCGGTCTTCACTAAAAAATCATGGATTTTTTCAGACTATAGTGAGGGGGTGTCGATGGTTATGGGATTTTCAATACAAAAATCTGACTATCAATAAAAAAGCATGGTAATATAAGGTCTCAGGATATTTTCAATACAAATTTGAATTAGCACTAAAAAAGCATGGAATTTTCCAAGTAAATTAAGGTGGGTCTCCTTGGTCCTAAGAATTTCAATAGAAAAAGGTGGTCTACACTAAAAAAGCATGGTAAATTAAGGATAAATAGGTAAATAATGGTCCAAATATTTGAATTACATTAAATAATGGGTCTAAAAATTGAATTACAATAAATTATGGTCCAAATATTTGACTACAGTAAATTATGGCCTCCGATTTTTGAATTACAGTAAATTATGGGTCTAAAAATTGAATTAAAGTAATTATGGGCTCAGATTTTTGAATTAAAGTTATTAATGGGCTCAAATAAGTTAATTAAGGTTCAAATTTTTAAATTAAAGTAAATAATGGTTCAAAATTTAAAATTAAAAATAATTAAGGGCTCAACTAAGTAAATTAAGGTTCAAATTTTTAAATTATAGTAAATAATGGTTCAAATTTTTAATTAAAGTAAATCAAGGTCCAAATTTTAAATTAAAGTAATGAATGGGCTCAAATAACTAAATTAAGGTTCTAAAAAATTAAATTAAAGTTAATTAAGGTACAAATTTTAAAATTAAGTAATCAATGTTAAAAAATTTTAAATTAAAGTTTAATAAGCAAATTAAAGTGATAATTTTTAAATAAGTAAATGAAAGTAATGTAATAAGTAAATTAAAGTAAGATTTTTAAATTTATTAACAAAAAGTTGAAATAATAGTAGATGTTTGAGAATTGAAATTTTTTAATGAAAATATTTATGAAATAATTTTTTAAGTAATTTTTAATAGAAATTTTAATGAAATATTTTTTTTAAGTTAATTTTAAATGTAAAATTTTTTAAGTTAATTTTTAATGAAAATTTTAATGGAATAATAATAATAATAATTCAACAGTTTCCAACAATCGGTTACTAAATACATTTAACTACATGCTAACAAATACTTGCAACTTGATACCACGTACTAACTAACTCTCAAACAACCACATACTTACAACTTACAATCAACTAAATATTCTTTATTGTATTTTATGAAATGAAAAATATGTTTAATTACAATCAGTAGAAAAACCTTTTCAAAATGTCTAAATTTAACAAAAATGTTGATTTTCATCAAAAATGAATAATTGTCAACTCAACCACTTTAAAACACCACGTGGAATTCAAAATAATTTAAATTACAATGAAAGACTAATGAATTCTAATTTACAAAACATTCTTCTTTTAAATGATAACTACTGACTTATTATTACAATGTAGAAATCGCATTCAATAAATACTTATTGTTGATCAGTTTTATTATATATACTCTGAGTTTATCCGACAGGATGTTTTGACCCCCTAAGGGTACTGGTCGTAAGGGTATTGGTAACACTCAACCACAACCTACCCATTAACTAGCTACTAAGTACTAACAACCAGCTAACAACTAGATACCAAGTACTTACAACCAACATCAACCAGCTACTAAGCATTATCAACCTATAACTATATAACAACAATCAGTAAACAACACTGTACCAACTACCAAATACAAGATACCAAGTACCAACAATCAACTAACAACACATAAAAATAATAGCAATTAAATACAAAATATTCTTCATCACATACACTATCTTCTTATCAAAATCTAAAAAGTCAACTAACTACTTACAACCAACAACTATGTACTAACAAATTGATCTTTAAAAGAAAATACTCATCACTTAAAAAATTGGATGAAAAATTAATTGAACTCAAGGCATCAATAACTAGGTAACGATTGATTAAATAATTGGAAAAATTTAAATTTATTCAAAATATACGAAATAAATATTATAAAAATGTAATTAATGGACAGGAAAGAACTTTAAATTCTAGTTATTAATCATCAAGTAAATAAACAAAATACTGACCATTCAAGTTAATATGAATCGACTAAGTTAATAAATAAGATCTAGTAGATAATTGATTTAGATTGAATAAATAAATTAAAATTAATTAATTTTAATTATTTTTTTTTAAAAGTAATACATGTTTAGTCAAATCTATTTACTAATTCCTCAAATTATACACAAAATTCAGTATGAATTCATTACAATCATCAATGTCGTCAATCTACAATAAAAATAATTATCATTAAATTCCAAGAGAGACTAGAAAACTAATGATAACATCAAACAAACCAGTAAATTCATTTAAATGACAATAATTGGTATATTCAAGCGAATTCTCTAATAAAATCATCTAAAAAGCATCAAATTTCCCTGAAATATCGCTATCTTTTAAGATTAGTATCTTATCGATAAGTACTTGTTAAAGATCATATATTCACCTCAAACTAACAAGATTCCTTAAAATCCCTTAAATGACTATATTTCAACCCTTAATTCATATTATTACAAATATCATCTAAAAAGAATCAAATTTCCTTGAAATAACTATCCTTAAAGATTGATATTTTAATGATAAGTACCCGTAAAAGATCATATATTCCCCTCAGACTAATAAGATTCCTTAAAATCCCTTTAAATGACTATAATTATATCTTTAATTCCTATTATCATACATATTTCACTATTGATAAAACCAGTTATTATTAAATTTTTGTTCTAAATGTAAATCACTGTACTCGAAATTTTAAATACTAAATATTAAATAGTAAATATTACTACAATATAACTGACTAGGTCCCATTGAAAAATTTAATTTATTTATTCAATAAAATCTCTATATTCTTCAAATGATCATTTTACCGATATTCAACTGATTTAATTACTAATTAAAATCACCCGATAAATTTCTTCGATTAAAGATCAATTTTCTTTAGTCGATGTTTTAAATCCATATTTCTCAACTTTTGTCATTCTCCGCCTAAATAAAGATAAAAATAATTTAAAGTTGATATCAATCCAAATTATCTCTAAAGATTTCATTGTCAAAACCAAGTAAATTGGTCATTAACACTACTTAATAAAACCCTGGATAATTAAAAGAAAATTTAGTAAAACATTGTTCTAAACCATAAATCGAAATTAATTTACTGTGCGTTAATCAAAACATAATAAAACGATATAATTTCACATTATTATTGATTCATAACTGACTAATGTATTGCAATTTCCCTTAAAATATTGATATTTTACCAACATCACCCTTAAAATAATCATATATTCCCATATTAACCAATCTCTCAATTAATCCAACCGACTATATCCCCTTAAAAATCATATATTCCCCACATTAACCGCTCTCATTAAATCTAACCGACAATGTCCCATCTTAACCGATCTCTCACCAAATATTTCTACCCCCTTTAAACATCTAACCGAATATATCCTTTAATTCTACCCACTTGAGGTTATATCCTCCTTTAATTCAATTCAGTCTTAAAATTCTTAGAGAGAATTCTTCAAAATATGACTTTTCATTAACTGTTATAGGCACCAGACATTCTTCCATTGAAATAATTTAGAAGCTAAATAATAAGAGCCCACTAACCAATCCAAATCAAGGAAGGATAGGAAAAAAATTAATATATTACGTTGCGATATTTTAAAATTTAAATATATTTTAAAAAACGCATTTTGACGCTAAAGTCGACTTATGTAACAAAGACATAATAAACTCATTATTTCCTACAAATATTTCCCCCATCAAATACCTAACTACAGATGATATATATTGGTTGATCATAATTCTTCATCGATTCAGCCAATCATTTTCAAGCAATAACAGCAAACTAAATTTCAGTATATTCTACAATCATTTTCAAGTAAATTTAAAGTTAACTGGTTTCTTAGCTTAGGTTTTTAAAAGTTCATCAATGTGTAAATGGAAATATTCTTAGAAAATTATTGAAAAAATTATTTAGTCAAATACATTACAAAGTTAACATCAAAATTTTATTCTATCACTTAATTATTAACCTAATTGTCAATGAAATTAATTTTTATTTAAAAACTATTCAATAAAATACCACTAATTATCAAGAAATTAATTAAATTTATCAATTAAATTTATCACCATTAATACTTTAAATTTTATAATTGATTATAGTTGATTAAATATCGGGGGTTATAAGTGAATAATTAATCAAAATCGGCGGAATATAATTGATTAAATATCGGCGGGTGGGGGTTATAAGTGAATAATTAATGGAAAATCGGGGGATATAAGTGAGGAGGATATATAATTTAAACTAGTTTATTACATAACAAGCCGTGACTATTTTATTACATAACAAGCTGTGAATGGTATCTTACCAACATTTTACCAAATTTTTAAAGTATGTAATTTAATTTTATTTATATTTTTAAATTGTATATATTTTGAATATCATTCTATTGTTTTATTCCAATAATAAGTTTAAAAAGTCTATAATGATTAATAAATTAATAACTTGTTAACATTTATTTGAGAATTTTAAAAAACTTTCTTAAAATTTGTGAAGTATTTAATTTTGATTTAATTTTTAAAACAAATATTTGAGTATTACATTTAAATTATTTTGGTTGATAATTTTTTTTTATTTTTATAATAATTGCTTTCGAAATATTTAGTGTAAAATAGTAAATTTAATAATGAATAGAATACAATATTAAAGGACTTTTTGAAAAAAATTTACTTTTTATTTCTATTACCTAATCAATAAGTTTGAAAAGTCTATATCTGATAAAAAAATAATTTCTTATTTGCGTTTACTTATAAAATTTACATTTTTAAATTAAAGAATTTAATTGTATTTGAATATTACATTTAATTTATTTTGATTGAAAAGAGTAATATAATTCATATTATGATATTTGTTTTCGATATTTCAATAGTAAATTTAATAATAAAAAGCTATTATTGTAATATTAGAGTATTTAGTCATAAATTTGAAAAGAAAATGACCTAAGTTACTTTTTATTACTATTACATATTTCCGTCAATAAGTTTAAGTCTATACCCGGTAAAAATTAAATTATTATTTACATTATTCGAGAATTTGAAAAACTTATAAAATTTATATTTTTAAAATTTAATTTTGATTGTATTTTCTAAGACTTATGTTTGAATATTCAACTTATTTTGAATGAAAAGGGTTATATATATATATATATATATATATATATATATATATATATATATATATATATATATATATATATATATTATTTTCTTTTATGATAATTGTTTTTGAAATACATAATGTAAATTAAAACATTTTAGTAATAATTTGTTATTATTTTAGAATTTATTTTAGTAGAAACTTTATAAAAAAGACCTATTCCATATTTCTTATTCAAATACCATTCACAGCTTGTTATGTAATAAAATAGTCACGGCTTGTTATGTAATAAACTAGTTTAAATTATATATCCTCCTCACTTATATTCCCCCGATTCTCTATTTTCCACTAATTATTATCACTTATATCCCCCGATTTTCCATTAATTATTTACTTATAACCCCCCCCCCCCGCCGATATTTAATCAATTATATTCCGCCGATTTTGATTAATTATTCACTTAAAACATCCCCACAAATATTTGTTTTAAAAGTTTTTTTATTAAATTTATGAATTTTATGAAATAATTTTAAATAAATTCAATTAATATATTTCCATTCTTATCAACTTTCATCTTATCTATGCCCATTCTCAGTATTTACCTCTCATGATCCATTAATGAATTATTCTACCAATTATTTTCACCCATTTGAATCTATCATCGAGTAATGAATAATTTCCTCATTTTAATGAAGATTCTTACCACCTTCATTGTTAATTTTATCAAAGTTTAAAGAATATTTCTCTTTTCATTTTACATTGCTTACCACTTTAGAATAAGATTTTTTATCGAAATTTATGATAATTTGACTAATTCAATGAAAAATTTGAATGAGTTAATTCGTTTTATTATATATACTCTGACTTTATCCGACAAAATATTCTGTCCCCTATGGGTATTGCTCACAAGGGTACTACTCACATTCAACATGTCGCAAGGGTACTGATCATAAAGGTATTTAATACTTTTATTTGAATGATTATTAGGCAAATTTGTTGTTTAAGGCATTCATTGATAATTTTAAGAGTTAATGGTTTTAGTAAATATTCAAGTAAATTTCTATCATTTTTGTGAATTTTTATCGTGTTTTGTGAATTTTCATTATTTTTGTAATTTTCTATTATTTTTGCGGATTTCTATCATTTTTGTGAATTTTTATCGTTTTTTGTGGATTTTTATCATTCTTGTGAATTTCATGTTGATTGAAAAAATATTTAAAAATTTAAAGTTAGTTCTAAGATAAATTTTATTAATTTCTTGATAATTGGATGTATTTTTATTGACTTGTTTTTTAATTTTAAATAAAAATTATTTTCAATGAGGTTAATAATTGGAGTTTTTACAATAATCAAGTGATAGGATAAATTATGAGAGGAGATTGAATAATTTTCTAAGAATTTCATGTTGACTGATTAAAAATTTAAAGTTTTAATGGTGATAAATTTAATTGATAAATTTAATTAATTTCTTGATAATTAGTGGTATTTTATTGAATAGTTTTTAAATAAAAATTAATTTCATTGACAATTAGGTTAATAATTAAGTGATAGAATAAAATTTTGATGTTAACTTTGTAATGTATTTGACTAAATAATTTTTTCAATAATTTTCTAAGAATATTTCCATTTACACATTGATGAACTTTTAAAAACCTAAGCTAAGAAACCAGTTAACTTTAAATTTACTTGAAAATGATTGTAGAATATACTGAAATTTAGTTTGCTGTTATTGCTTGAAAATGATTGGCTGAATCGATGAAGAATTATGATCAACCAATATATATCATCTGTAGTTAGGTATTTGATGGGGGAAATATTTGTAGGAAATAATGAGTTTATTATGTCTTTGTTACATAAGTCGACTTTAGCGTCAAAATGCGTTTTTAAAATATATTTAAATTTTAAAATATCGCAACGTAATATATTAATTTTTTTCCTATCCTTCCTTGATTTGGATTGGTTAGTGGGCTCTTATTATTTAGCTTCTAAATTATTTCAATGGAAGAATGTCTGGTGCCTATAACAGTTAATGAAAAGTCATATTTTGAAGAATTCTCTCTAAGAATTTTAAGACTGAATTGAATTAAAGGCGGATATAACCTCAAGTGGGTAGAATTAAAGGATATATTCGGTTAGATGTTTAAAGGGGGTAGAAATATTTGGTGAGAGATCGGTTAAGATGGGATATTGTCGGTTAGATTTAATGAGAGATCGGTTAATGTGGGGAATATATGATTTTTAAGGGGATATAGTCGGTTGAATTAATTGAGAGATCGGTTAATATATGATTATTTTAAGGGTGATGTTGGTAAAATATCAATATTTTAAGGGAAATTGCAATACATTAGTCAGTTATGAATCAATAATAATGTGAAATTATATCGTTTTATTAGGTTTTGATTAATGCACAGTAAATTAATTTCGATTTATGGTTTAGAACAATGTTTTACTAAATTTTCTTTTAATTATCCAGGGTTTTATTAAGTAGTGTTAATGACCGATTTACTTGGTTTTGACAATGAAATCTTTAGAGATAATTTGGATTGATATCAACTTTAAATTATTTTTATCTTTATTTAGGCGGAAAATGACAAAAGTTGAGAAATATTGACTTAAAACATCGACTAAAGAAAATTGATCTTTAATCGAAGAAATTTATCGGGTGATTTTAATTAGTAATTAAATCGGTTGGATATCGGTAAAAATGATCATTTGAAGAATATAGAGATTTTATTGAATAAATAAATTAAATTTTTCAATGGGACCTAGTCAGTTATATTGTAGTAATATTTACTATTTAATATTTAGTATTTAAAATTTCGAGTACAGTGATTTACATTTAGAACAAAAATTAAATAATAACTGGTTTTATCAATAGTGAAATATGTATGATAATAGGAATTAAAGATATAATTATAGTCATTTAAAGGGATTTTAAGGAATCTTATTAGTCTGAGGGGAATATATGATCTTTTACGGGTACTTATCATTAAAATATCAATCTTTAAGGATAGAGTTATTTCAAGGAAATTTGATGCTTTTTAGATGATATTTGTAATAATATGAATTAAGGGTTGAAATATAGTCATTTAAGGGATTTTAAGGAATCTTGTTAGTTTGAGGTGAATATATGATCTTTAACAAGTACTTATCGATAAGATACTAATCTTAAAAGATAGCGATATTTCAGGGAAATTTGATGCTTTTTAGATGATTTTATTAGAGAATTCGCTTGGATATACCAATTATTGTCATTTAAATGAATTTACTGGTTTGTTTGATGTTATCATTAGTTTTTTAGTCTCTCTTGGAATTTAATGATAATTATTTTTATTGTAGATTGACGACATTGATGATTGTAATGAATTCATATTGAATTTTGTGTATAATTTGAGGAATTAGTAAATAGATTTGACTAAACATGTATTACTTTTAAAATAAAATAATTAAAATTAATTAATTTTAATTTATTTATTCAATCTAAATCAATTATCTACTAGATCTTATTTGTTAACTTAGTCGATTCATATTAACTTGAATGGTCAGTATTTTTTTTATTTACTTGATGATTAATGACTAGAATTTAAAGTTCTTTCCTGTCCATTAATTACATTTTTATAATATTTATTTCGTATATTTTGAATAAATTTAAATTTTTCCAATTATTTAATCAATCGTTACCTAGTTATTGATGCCTTGAGTTCAATTAATTTTTCATCCAATTTTTCAAGTGATGAGTATTTTCTTTTAAAGATCAATTTGTTAGTACATAGTTGTTGGTTGTAAGTAGTTAGTTGACTTTTTAGATTTTGATAAGAAGATAGTGTATGTGATGAAGAATATTTTGTATTTAATTGCTATTATTTTTATGTGTGGTTAGTTGATTGTTGGTACTTGGTATCTAGTTGTTGGTATCTTATATTTGGTAGTTGGTACAGTGTTGTTTACTGATTGTTGTTATATAGTTATAAGTTGATAATGCTTAGTAGCTGGTTGATGTTGGTTGTAAGTACTTGGTATCTAGTTGTTAGCTGGTTGTTAGTACTTAGTAGCTAGTTAATGGGTAGGTTGTGGTTGATTGTTACCAATACCCTTACGACCAGTACCCTTAGGGGGTCAAAACATCCTCTCGGATAAACTCAGAGTATATATAATAAAACTGATCAACAATAAGTATTTATTGAATGCGATTTCTACATTGTAATAATAAGTCAGTAGTTATCATTTAAAAGAAGAATGTTTTGTAAATTAGAATTCATTAGTCTTTCACTGTAATTTAAATTATTTTGAATTCCACGTGGTGTTTTAAAGTGGTTGAGTTGACAATTATTCATTTTTGATGAAAATAAACATTTTTGTTAAATTTAGACATTTTGAAAAGGTTTTTCTACTGATTGTAATTAAACATATTTTTCATTTCATAAAATACAATTAAGAATATTTAGTTGATTGTAAGTTGTAAGTATGTGGTTGTTTGAGAGTTAGTTAGTACGTGGTATCATGTTGTAAGTATTTGTAAGCATGTAGTTAAAAGTATTTAGTAACCGATTGTTCGAAACTGTTGAATTATTATTATTATTATTATTATTATTATTCCATTAAAATTTTCATTAAAAATTAACTTAAAAAAAAATTCCATTTAAATTTTCATTAAAAATTACATTTCTCAAAAAATTTGGTGGTTATTCAATCATTTGATAATAAATTTAAAAATCTTACTTTAATTTTCTTATTTAGCTTAAATTTAAAATTTGAACCATTGGTTACTTAATTTTAAATTTTGAACCTTAATTTACTTATTTAAAAGTTTTATCTTTAATTTACCTAATTATTCTTTATTTCTTAATTTTACACCATAATTTACTTTACAACGAAATATAATCCTTATTTTCATATTTAACCAATAATTTCACGTGGTCGTTGATTAATTGACGAAGATTTGCATCTAAAATTAACATTGAAAATCCCAGAAAATCTTTCATCTTAAATTGATTTTAACTTTAATATTTTAGACCATTGATTACTTAAATTTTTAAATTAGACATTAATTTACTTATTTAACCAATAATTTTATGTGGTCATCTGGATGTAAGTACTTGGTATCTAGTTGACAGCGCTTAGTACTAGGTATCTTGTACTTGGTTGTTAGTACTTAGTTGATAATGCTTAGTACCTGGTTGTTGTCGGTTCTTAGTACTTGGTGGGTGGTAGCTAGTTGTTAGCTGGTTATTTTTGGTTGTTAGTACATAGTTGTTGGTTGTAGGTAGTTGGTAATTGATTGATGTTGGTTGTGAGTACTTGGTATCTAGTTGTTGGTACTTGGTATCAGATAACTGGTTGTTAGTATCTAGTTGTAGGTACTTGGTAGTTGGTTAATAATGCTTAGTACCTGGCTGTTGTCGGTTGTTAGTACTTGGTAGGTGGTAGCTAGTTGATAGTATTTTGCTGATAGTGCTTGGTAGGTGGTTGTAGGTACTTGGTTGATAATGCTTAGTACCTGGTTGATATTGGTTGTATGTACTTGGTAGGTGGTAGCCAGTTGGTTGCATGTTTTTGGTTGTTAGTATCTAGTTGTAGGTATCTGGTTGTTAATACATGTTCGTAAGTTACCGGTTGTTGATACTAAGTTGTTGGTTTGTTGTTGAATTATTATTAAAATTTGTTTTTGAAAAATATTTCATAAAAATTTTCATTAAAAATTATCTTAAAAATTTCCATCTAAAATTATCATTGAAAAATATTTCATTAAAATTTCTATTAAAAATTACTTAAAAAATTATTTCATAAAAATTTTCATTAAAAAATTTCAATTCTCAAACATCTCTTATTATTCCAACTTTTTGTTAATAAATTTAAAAATCTTACTTTAATTTACTTATTACATTACTTTAATTTACTTATTCAACTTTAATTTAAAATTTTTTACCATTGATTACTTAATTTTAAAATTTGGACCTTAATTAACTTTAATTTAATTTTTTAGAACCTTAATTAACTTATTTGAGCCCATTTATAACTTTAATTCAAAAATCTGAGCCCATAAATACTGTAATTCAATTTTTAGACCCATAATTTACTGTAATTCAAAAATCGGAGGCCATAATTTACTGTAGTTCAAATATTTGGACCATAATTTATTGTAATTCAATTTTTAGACCCATTATTTAATGTAATTCAAAAATTTGGACCATTATTTACCTATTTATCCTTAATTTACCATGCATTTTTAGTGTAGACCGCCTTTTCTATTGAAAAAAAAATTTGTATTGAAAATCCCAGGACCATCGAGACCCCCTCACTATAGTCTGAATAATCCTTGGCTTTTTTATTGAAGACCGTCTTTTTCTATTGAAAAATTTTTTTTTGTATCGAGACCTCCTCACTATTGTCTAATAAAAAAAAATTTGGACTAAAAATCCCTGAAAGCAAAAAATGTGAGCTGCAGCAAAAAAAAGTTGCAGCAGACCCCCCCCGGGGTCATTGCTGCCGTACGCCACTAACTACCTACTCAAAAGAAACATACAAAATTAAAAATTTGGATAAATTTTGTAAATATATTTCTTTTGATAATCCTAATGTCTTTACCAAGTTTTCGTCAAATTTAACTTTAAATATATTAGAATATAATCGGCATTTTAAAGATTTGTCTTTCTCCAGTTAAATGATAATCAAAAATTTTGCAAAATGTTGTGTTAAATCAGTGTTGTCCATACTGTGTGCCGTGGCTCAAAAAAAGCTTGGACAACACTGTGTTAAATAATTACTTTCAATCTAAATTGATGCATTTGTATCATTTTGATTCACCCTTATTTCATACCTACTGTTATGGTCGTATTTAATTTTAATTTTATTCCTTCACTTTCGTTCATAAGGAAGCAAACAAGATCTCTATAGCAAATGCTTTACTACAGACATCAGAAATCAATAAATGAAATTGGAAATGAACCAAAGAATGGGAAGAAAGGACCAACACAGCAGTTGAAGAATTTGAAACACAGGTTTTAATAGAGGTTTATGTAACAAGTTATTATTGTTATTTATTTTCAAAAACATAAGCACACACATACATAAAGGTACCCCAGCTGTCCCGACATAGTTTTAAAAGAGCTCTACAATTTATCCTTAATATAAAATTTCCCCCACAAACGTATTAATACTACAATAGCAACATAACATGATTGGTGCCAGAAACAGCGCATGAAGTACATAGTTTTCCAATCACTATACCTTTGAGAATACCTAAGGATACAACTGAAACAAAAGCGACAAAGAACAAAATATAAAATATGGCATAAAAGAAGTGAGAACACCTCTGTGCTGTTCATCAAATGTAGAAATAATACAAAATGTCTTCAAATTTTATATTAAATATTTATATTAAATTATGTACAATGAAATATAATAAAAAACAAAATAGTTGTTTAAATCATAGGGGTAAGTTAAAAATACGCTAACACGAAAATATTTAAAAAGAAAGATAATTCCAAATTTGAAAACAATTGTAGAATACGCATCGACCATCGAAATCAATCCAAAGTCAAATACAATTCAATATTCAATTTTTAATTCCATTACAGATCATACAAATTGTATAAATAAACTTGTATCTCATCGATTTATTCATTTTAAATGTGCAGCGTGACATTGGTGTCAGAGGGGAAATAGGTCTACACAATAAAAATAAAGAAACAACTAAACAGCAGCACTAATGTTTTGATAAAAGAATAAAATTTTTTATTTCTGTTTAAAATTCTTTGAAAAAATAAAAATTTAAATAAATACAATAAGTAGGCACTGAATGATAGAAAGGGATGTCTGACTTTTCTAGCTTGACAAGCACATTATGTCTTGGGGGGGGGGCTTGGTTTTTATGTACAATAAATAAATACAAAATGAAGAAATGAATGCAAACGAATTTATTAATTGATAACAAAAGTCATGAATTGTATGAATATTGTTCATATTACACTACTGGATAAGATGCGTCAGTAGCAATTCCACATTGATTATTCTCGTCCTTTGACATGAGGATGTATCCTCCATTTCCCCAACTGTCTCCCCAACTGCTCAAAAATAATATAAAACTATTTCAATCAAATGTCTTTTACCTATTCTTTACAATCCAATAGTTATCGCCTCTCAAAGATCCATAACCAACTACTAAAACAGCATGATGTAAGTAATCGGACGAACATTCAGGGTTGTTGTAAATACCATTTCTGCAAATATAACAAAAGTATATATTTTCCATATCAAACAACATATTACTCATAATTTTGGAAAAGATCCCCATTGGCATCGATACCTACTGACACAGGTCCTGTGGTGGCCACTGCATATGCCAACTCAGTTTCGTTTCCTTTCTTGATGTGAGCATATGAACTGAAATTTGCAACTACTTTTGATTTATTATAAAGACATGGCATGTCCTAAAGGTTATGATTACAAATGATATCTTCATATACAACATTGTCAAATACTTCGGCATAATATCGGTAATCGTCTTCTGATTCCATTCCAAAGCGATTAGCGTAGTCAAACGCATAATGAGGATTACCATCTTCACATCCGTAGTTATGAAAGCTTCTACTACAGTCAACTAACTGCTGTTCAGACAAACTAACTAGTTTTCCTGTTTTTCGAAAGTGTTGACCTTCAAGGGCTCCCGTGACAGAGAAAGCCCAACACGATCCGCAGTGATACTAATGAAATAATTTAGTTTTATAATTGACAAAACAGACAAATTGAATACTTGATGTTTTATAGGGGTCACGTATCCCTTTGTTCTCCAATCCACAGATGAAGCCAAAGCTCCCATGTTTTCTGGCACCATAAATTCAGATCCTTTTGATTTTGATCCATTCATTCTGTTTCCTAGAAGTTTGGCATTAAACTAATCATTAGTGATATCAGAATATTCATTCAATCCCAAGGTGTAAGTATGTTTGCCCAGATCGTATTCGAGATTGTGTTGCCTAATGAAGTTGAGATTTTCTTCCCAAATGATTCTTCTCGCTGCCTCCGTTAGTGGTTCATACTTTTTATTATACTTGGTTTTGAATATTTCCCATTCTTCATTCAACTCACTGTTGGTCGTGAGTGTCCCTGGCATGGCTTGAGTAGCCACAAGGAATAATGACAAAATTATGAATACCTTCATGATATGAAATTATTTGCAATTGCCGTGAGTTTTATAGTATATTTGGTATCAAGGTTCAGTTTATACATTCCTCTCATGATTGGGCCTATGTTAGCGATTATTCCTTTGACCTCCCATTATTATTCTCAACTTTGTTTTATTATCTAATATAATTTATAACCTCCACTTGATTATAATAGTTATAATAATAATAATAATAAAATTGAAATATTATCAATATTTTATAGCCCTATTAATCAAGGTCCAATTCCTACATTCGGTCCGTGGCGGTCTGATGTGAGCATCATTGCGTTTGAATCTTGCATTAATATTTTGACAGCATTTATTCAGATATTTATTTATTATATTTCAGATTATAATTTAATTGTCCAATCAGAAATATTCAAAATATAAATCAAAACATAAGGCAGCAACCCAATAAAGGCTTCACAAATTCCTAAGTAGACAGATAGGGGTCCGCTGGATCACATACCCCCCCCCACTTAGGGGAATATTTTAAAATTCTTTTCAAGGTCAAATATGTAGGTCAAGGTCATTTTTTTGTTAATTTGAAATTTGAGATTACCCGCCAAGAGATATTATTATTTGATAACTGGTTTTAAAGGTCTTTGAAAGGTTTATAACGCATAGGGATTAATATTATTATTACATATATATATATATATATATATATATATATATATATATATATATATATATATATATATATATATATATATATACTCTCCGAGTTTATCCGTCAAAATATTCTGTACCCTTACGGATACTGCTCACACTCAACATGTCTCAAAGGGTATATTATTATTATTACAAAGTATTATTATTAGTTTTTAAGTTATTTCCAAAGTTATTTTCAAACATATTTTCAAAGTAATATTACTATTATTATTATTATTATTATTATTATTATTATTATTATTATTATTATTATTATTATTATTATTATTATTATTATTATTATTATTATTATTATTATTATTATTATTATTATTATTATTATTATAAAAAGATATATAATTTATTTTGTTAATAAATTACATTCTTTCAAAGTTTTTTCCACTTATCCATCAGCGCTGTCAGGTTAAAAGAGGTAAAACTTATGAAAACCAAAATTTGAGCAAGAAAAGATTTTTAAAAATATTTATAAATTGAAAAGTATGAAAGAAAATAAAAGAAAATTTACAAAATTAAAATCATAATTTTTCATTTTTATATAAATTTTTATTTAATTTTGAATATTTCTGATTGGACAATTAAATTATAATCTGAAATATAACAAATAAATATCTGAATAAATGCTGTCAAAATATTAATGCAAGATTCAAACGCAATGATGCTCACATCAGACCGCCACGGACCGAATGGAGGAATTGGACCTTGATTAATAGGGCTATAAAATATTGATAATATTTCAATTTTATTATTATTATTATTATTATTATTATTATTATTATTATTATAATCAAGTGAAGGTTATAAATTATATTAGATAATAAAACAAAGTTGAGAATAATAATGGGAGGTCAAAGGAATAATCGCTAACATAGGCCCAATCATGAGAGGAATGTATAAACTGAACCTTGATACCAAATATACTATAAAACTCAAGGCAATTGCAAATAATTTCATATCATGAAGGTATTCATAATTTTGTCATTATTCCTTGTGGCTACTCAAGCCATGCCAGGGACACTCACGATCAACAGTGAGTTGAATGAAGAATGGGAAATATTCAAAACCAAGTATAATAAAAAGTATGAACCACTAACGGAGGCAGCGAGAAGAATCATTTGGGAAGAAAATCTCAACTTCATTAGGCAACACAATCTCGAATACGATCTGGGCAAACATACTTACACCTTGGGATTGAATGAATATTCTGATCTCACTAATGATGAGTTTAAAGCCAAACTTTTAGGGAAAAAATTGAATAGGTCAAAATCAAAAGGATCTGAATTTATGGTGCCAGAAAACATGGGAGCTTTGGCTTCATCTGTGGATTGGAGAACAAAGGGATACGTAACCCCTATTAAACATCAAGTATTCAATTTGTTTGTTTTGTAAATTTTGAAAGTGAATTATTTCATTAGTATGATTGCATGATCGTGTTGGGCTTTCTCTGCCACGGGAGCCCTTGAAGGTCAACACTTTCGAAAAACAGGAAAACTAGTTAGTTTGTCTGAACAGCAGTTAGTTGACTGTAATGTAAACGATTATAACAATGGATGTTATGGTGGTTATCCTGAAATTGCGTTTGACTATGTTAAAGACCACGGAATGGAATCAGAAGACGATTACCGATATTATGCCAAAGTATTTGACAATGTGCATATGAAGATATATTTGTAATCATAACCTTTAGAAAATGCCATGCCTTTATAATAAATCAAAAGTAGTTGCAAATTTCAGTTCATATGCTGAAATCAAGCAAGGAAACGAAACTGATTTGGCATATGCAGTGGCCACCATAGGACCTGTGTCAGTATGCTATTGATGCTACTGGGCCAACTTTCCAAAATTATAAGTAATATGTTGTTTGATATGGAAAATATATACTTTTGTTATATTTGCAGAAATGGTGTTTACAACAGACCAAAATGTTCTCACAAATATTTAGATCATGCTGTTTTAGTCGTTGGTTATGGATCTTTGAGAGGCGATAACTATTGGATTGTAAAGAATAGGTAAAAGACTTTTGATGAAAATCAATTTATATTTTATTTGTATAGTTGGGGAGACAGTTGGGGAGATGGAGGATACATCCTCATGTCAAAGGACAAGAATAATCAATGTGGAATTGCTACTTACGCCACTTATCCAGTAGTGTAATATGAATAGTTTTGATACAATTCATGACTTTTGTTATCAATTAATAAATAATTTGCTTTCATTTCATCATTATTTATTTATACTTCATGGGATACCCAGGCTCCCTAGGAGATAAATATCAGGCTAAGAGTATCAGGAGTTTCTAGGGATCCTATATTGCCTAAATTTATTATCATTATTACATTTATGCTTTTAATAATAATTTTGTGCAATCAAAATTTGTGCAAATAAAATGAATATTCCCCACATCTACATTTGCCAATTCTTTAGTTAAAGCGTTTTGACAGATAGTTTCTAATAAATTCAACTCCCTTTAACCTCATTAACCTTTAAAGTTCATAAGATTTTTGTCAAGGACATCATAAATAATTATAAATAATCTATTTATTTTAATGTACTTTTATTTAATTATAATTATTCGTTAGTTTTATTTATTTGTTTTAATTATTTATTTATTATTAATGAAAATTATATTATAAATTAAATTAAATTACTAATTAAATTAAATATAAATTAATAATTTCAAATATTATACCTCATTTCAAATTATTTAAACAAATTAAGAAATCAAGTTGAGATTTTCTTTTTTTATACATTTTTTAAACTTGACTTTAACTCACTGTTTTTTATTTTATTTTCCTTCATTCGATCTGGCAGATTATAATTTATTTGTTCAATCAGAAATATTGAAAATATAAAAAAAATTTCCATGAAAATGAAAAATTATAAATGTAATTTAATTTTTTAAACAATTTTAATATTTTTAATAAAATTTTATTTTTATACTTTTCAATTTACAATCGATTGTTTAAAAATAATTTCCAATTAGAAAAATTTGAATTTTTCGATTTTAATCATTTCCAAAAACCTGAAAGAATAGTCATTATTTTAGTCAGCATTAACCAGATGGATAACTGGAATAATTTTCGGAAGGATGTGAAAAATAACAAAATTTTGTAAATAAATTATATAAAATGATTTTATCGATGGTCGGATCAGTAGCTGATTGGCTAGAAATATATTGTAATATAAGCATATGATATGATTGGACAGTTTCACTTCCGTCCGTATATTGTCAGAATATACAAATATGATCAATATATTTTTGTTCCAAATTCTTCACATATTTCTATTAATAATAATCTTAATATATGAAAAATATAAAAAATTTATTAAACATTATTTGATATATTTATTTATTTATTTTTCTACCAATACAAACTAATTAAAATTTAAATATTTTATTTAATTTTACTATTTAAAAAATTATTTATTAAATAAAATTACAAAAATAAAAATAAAATGGAAATGCCGATGCAAATCAAATGTATTATGTGCAATGAAATACTAATTGGAAACGATGGAGTCCTTTTTGATGAATGTAATCATGCATTTTGTGATCCATGTAGTCAAATGTTTGTTCAAGTCGACTTTGAGTGTCCATTCCAAAAGTTTGACATTCATTCATCAATTTCTGATAAAGATTTAATTGAAAAATATAAATTGGAGCTAATAAATTTAAAATTGTCAGAGGGTATAATAGGTTTGGATTGCAGCAAGTACAGTCAAACAAATTATACTCAATGTACTTTATGCGAGGAATTAGTATTGACAGAAAAGATTATAGCATTCGAAGAGTGTCAACATTCATTTTGTCAGGATTGCTCAAAGTTTTTCTCCATTGATTCAACGACTTGTTTTTTCCAAGCCTCCCTGGATCAGAATAAAGCTTGTGAGAGAAAAACCGAATGGAAACAGAAAAAGTGTTTAATTAATAATTATATTACCAACTCATTTAAAGATTTATTGGTCTCAACGATTCTCGAAATAAACACAGATTCGCAAGGTTTCAGAAAGTTCTACCAGAAATACGAACTGCCTATCCAATCAGTTATAGAAAAATTTCCCATTATTTTTAGTAATTCAAAACTTTTGTCAATTAAAAAAGAAATTAAAAACTTTTTCCTTGAAGACAAAGTCATTGAGAAAGCTTTTACAAAATATAGAAGGCTGTTGAAAATGAATTCTTCGAAATTCACCGAAAAAATTGAACCCATTTTAATGGCAATAAAAACCTTTGCAAGCCACCTCAATAGCACTGTGCAGCCCCACGTCAATTTTCAGTTGAAATTATTCAAATTATTCCTTAACAGTATTTCAATCCAATTTCATTTACAAGAAATAAAGAAAATGTTTTTTTTTTCATACAACAACATCGATCAAATTCTAATAAATCCAAAAATTTATTTAGAGAAATTAAAACAAATCAATAATTTCTCAATCAAAGAATTAAATTTTTCAAAATTTTTAATTTTAAAATTTTCGCAGACATTTTCCAGAGAGAAAATCAATATTTGCACCAAATCAATCGATAATTGCACCAAATCAATCGATAATTGCACCAAATCAATCGATAATTGCACCATTTGTGACAGTGAAGTAAAATCAATAAATTATGCCAAATGTCTACAATGCCAAACAAAATTCTGTTTGAATTGTTTAAAAATTTATAAAATTTCCAACGAAAAATGTTTCAACAAATGTCAAAGAAAATACCAAATTGTCCACAATGACAAAAAACAATCCATTAAAACAAAACGAAAATTTGATTTATTTAACAAGGAAATTAAAAAATTTAAATTCGAATCAATAGAATTTATTTTGGGAAATATTGATAATAAAATTGAGAGTTTATTGGGCAACCTTGAAGCCTTTCTCAACAATCGAAACCCATTCGAACTTGAAAAGGGGAATTATTTTTCATATTTGTTAGATTTGGGCTCTAATCAAATATTTGTTTTAGAAGATCTCAATCTCACTCAATATCTTTATGAAGATTTTATTGCACAAGAAAAAATTGCACGAAAAAACTCAAAATTTTCAGAGAGATTTCACACAAGTAAAATGATAATTGAAAAAACAAAAATGTTAAATTTTTTGCTTTATTCTTTTATCAATGATTGCGAAAACAGCACAAAAATGTCAACATATCAAGATTTTATAAAGGAATTTGGGGAAACAATTAAATGTTTGATAACTTTATTATTGAGGATTGAATCAAAATTTCCAAAGAGCAGATTAATTATAAGGAAACTTCACAATTTAGAAGAATTAATTTTAATAAAATTATAAATTTAATAAAGTTTTTAAATTAATTTCTAATTAATTTTTGTTTAAATTATTATTTTAATTAATTTTTTATTATTATGTAGCGATTAATATTTCGAATAAATCAAAGACTATTTCAATATTCAACGACAAAGGAAATTATTATTATTATTATTATTATTATTATTATTATTATTATTATTATTATTATTATTATTATTATTATTATTATTATTATTATTATTATTATTATTATTATTATTATTATTATTATTATTATTATTATTATTTATTATTATTATTATTATTATTATATTATTATTATTATTATTATTATTATTATTATTATTTTTTTGTTATTATTATTATTATTATTATTATTATATAAAGAGAGCAGTAGTTTCGTGCTCAATTAATATTTTCAAAGTATTATTTCTATTCAATTATTATTTTCATAATAACTTAGTAATTTAACCATCATTTTCATGAACATTTTCATATTTTTTATAATTTTCAGGAACATTTTCATAATTATTTTTAGAAACATTTTCATAATTTTCAGCTCTTTCATAATTATTTTCAGAAAAACTTTATTATTTTTCATAATTTTTAACATTTTCATAATAATTTCAGGAACATTTTCATCATTTCATCATTTCAACATTTTCTTCATTTTCAGCATTTTCATAAGAACATTTTCATTATTTTCAATATTTTAACATTTTTCAGCATTTTCATAATTATTTCCAGAAACATTTTCATAATTTATATGTCGTTAATAAACAAAATTAACTATCAAACACAATTTTAAATCAATTTTAAAAATAATAATAAAATATAACTAACATTTTGATTCTATATCGGAATCATCCTCAGATTCATCTCCATAAGAAACGGAAGCATGGGTAATTTCCTCTTCAATAGATGTGAGGGCATAGTCATCAGAAACATCATTAATATTTGGGGCATATCCAACATTTGAGGTATCATCACCTAAAGATTTTGTAATTCATTAATTAAATTAAATAAATTTACCCACTGATTCCATGATAATATCTCGGGTATTGTCCTCAATAACATTTTCACCGTCATTAATAGGCTGATCAACTAAATAATATTAATTTCAATTAAATTTTAAAAATAAATTTACTTAATTAAAGATCTTCTTCATCGTCATTAATAATAATTGGCAGATCTTGATTATAGTTGTCAACCTCGGTGACTTCATACCAAAAATTTTCTAAAATAAATAATAATAATAATAATAATAATAATAATAATAATAATAATAATAATAATAATAATAATAATAATAATAATAATAATAATAATAATAATAATAATAATTCTGTGTCTAATGATGAGTATGCATTAGCTCAAGTTATTTGGACTCAGCAAAACTGCAATAACATGTTAGATTAAATGTTAACTTACCTTAAATTAGACGTGTTTCTCCTCGCAGACTATTTTCAGCAATTCCGTGCAAAGGCAATTGCTTACAATGGTCTGGAGCCTCTTAATTTCTTTGGAATTCCCGGTATGTCATGGGCCTCAGCGCTTATGACATTAACGGAACCCTTAGAACTTCTGCAGAACATGGAAATGTTCAATTTCTATGAAGGAGGGATACGGGGTGGGTTAACATTTGTTAACAAACATTATGTTGCTAGTTCTGAAGACACAGAACTCTTGTACACATATATTAACAACTTGTATGGTTGGCCTTAAGCCAAAATATGCTTTATGCTGACTTTGTATGAGTGTATGATGATTTGTGTACTGTACTTTCTGAATGTGTGAATGATGAAATTGATAATCTTCCATATGGGTATACTATGGAAGTTGATATCGTTATACTTGAATGTTTGCATGACTTCTTGAATGACATTCCTATTGGTCTGGAAAAGATGTGTCCACCGAACTCCAAATTTGAAAATCTTATGCTCACGCATTTGCCAAAAAAGAACTATGTTCTTCATTGGAGGCTTCTTAAACTTTATCTTTCACTCGGTGCGATGGTTGTTAAAATTTATAGAGCAGTTAAATTCACGCAAGCACCTATATTTTGTTCTGATATAAATAAAAACACAGATTTACGGGCTAATTCCACATGCGAATTATATAGGGATTTATACAAATTATTTAATAATAGTTTGTATGGTAAATCGGTGGAGAATCTGAAAAAGCGGATGAATTTGAGGCTATGCAATTCAGCTGAAAAGATGATTGTATATGCATCAAAGCCAACTTTCAGGAAATCGATCAGAATTGATGAGGACTTGGTTGCGGCACATCTAAATTAGGACTCTATATGTTTAGACAGACCTTGTTACATTGGTCAATCAGTACTAGATCTGTCTAAACTGAGGATGTACCAGCTCCAATATAATGAACTAGCGAAATATAGGTCTGAATTTAATTATGATATAAATATCGTTGCCGGGGACACCGACTCCTTTTTTCTTGAGGTTAGGCATTGTAAGCTTGACACTCTTTTACCGGCAATGATTTGTGACAATCTTTTAGATACTAGCAACTATGACCCAACACATCCCTTATACTCAAGAAACCTTGATTCTGTGATAAGGAATATCCATATATGCCTATTCCTATACCCTATCAATATATGCCAATTCCTATGCCCTATCAATATATTTGCATTCCTATGCCCTATCAATATATCCCCATTCCTATGCCCTATCAATATATGCTTATTCCTATGCCTTATCAATATATGCCCATTCCTATGCCTTCAATATATGCCCATTCCTATGCCCTATCAATATATCCGCATTCCTATGCCCTATCAATATATGCCCATTCCTATGCCCTATCAATATATGCCAATTCCTATGCCCTATCAATATATCCGCATTCCTATGCCCTATCAATATATCCGCATTCCTATGGCCTATCAATATATGCCCATTCCTATGCCCTATCAATATATGCTTATTCCTATGCCCTATTAATATATGCCCATTCCTATGCCCTATCAATATATCCGCATTCCTATGCCCTATCAATATATCCGCATTCCTATGCCCTATCAATATATGCCCATTCCTATACCCTATCAATATATGCCTATTCCTATGCCCTATTACTTTTAGTCAACATTTGTGTTATAAATTATTTTTAATTAATTTTCAGGTTTTTTAAGAATTTAATGAAAATTATTTTATAATTATAATTTGGAATTATTTTTATATAATGTAAGTCAGATATATTTTTAATTATAATTAAATAATTAAATAAATCGCTAAATATGTATTTTTCTAAAATATTTCCAAAACAAATATCATAATTTCTAATGAATATTTATTTCTGTAGTGTAATATGTATCTTATTGCACTATTAATGAGAACATCAGAGTAGTAGGTAGTTAGTGGCTCCCCGTAGCACGATCATCCGTACCCCCCACCCAGGGGGTACTGCTGTCGTAATTTATTTTGCCTATTTGGTTATGTAACTGCTGCCGTAAGCTACTCATATTTTTTCTGGGATTTTCAATAGAAAAATAGAATGTCCATACAATAAAGGGTCCTCGCTAAAAAAGGAAGGATTTCTCTGAATATAGTGAGGGGGTCTTGATGGAACCTGAGAATTTGAATATAAAAAGGGGTCTTCACTAAAAAACCATGAAAATTTCCAAGTACAATTAAGGTGGGTCTCCTTGTTCCTGAGAATTTCAATGCAAAACTCAGTCTACACTAAAAAAGCATGGTAAACTAAGGATAAATAGGTAAATTATGGGTCTAATCAACAAACATGGTATACAGACGGACCCGTCAAAGCTAGACGCTATTAAATCATTTGAAAAGCCAAAATGTATTAACAATCTGAGAAGCTCCCTAGGAATATCCAATTACTACAGAAGGCTTATAAAGGAATACGCAAAAAAGGCAAGAGTTTTAGAAGAGCTATACGGGCTAAACAACAAAAAATTAATTTGGACTGACGGATGAAACATCGCATTCAAAAATATGAAAAATGCTTTAATGTCTTAACTTATTTTAGGGTTTCCAGATTTTGAAAGAGAATTCATTGCAGATACTTATGCGAGTTTTGACACGATTGGAGCAGTATTATCACGGAAAGACGACTGCGGGTGTAAAAAGGTTATAGCATACGGTTCTCATGCAATGAGCAATCACGAAAAGGGATATTGCATAATAAGGAAAGAGTTACTGGCAATCTATTATTTTTGTCAACACTTCAATCGTTATTTATATGGAAAACGGTTTATTTTGAGAACGGACCATAAAGCTATCACGTTTATGTTATCCACAAAGAAACCAATAGCAACGCAATTTTAGACATGGATTAACTACATCAGTAGTCTGGATATTAAAATAGAGTTTTAGGTTATTTATTCCTTAAAAGAAAAATGATGTGGATGATGTGATGCTGAGTAAAGGAAGATTGTAGAAGCCAACAGAGTCTCCGCAAAAAAACTGTTTGGGACAGTTGGCGTGCGTGTATGTTAAGAATAGGTAGAGTTTTTGAATAAGGCGAATGAGTCTAGAGTACGCCTAGCTACCCATTAAATTACAAAAGATAGATAAACTACAACAATAACAACAACCTTTATTAAAAAAATAAATTAATCAACCTTATTTTTGTATTATATCTTTTGTCTCTTTTCGAATATTTTCTAAGATTATGGATACTTGAATACTTATATATTTTCTAAGGTTATGGATACTTGAATACTTGAATATTTTCTACTTATAGTTTTTTAAAAATTTATATAAAAACTATTGATTTTTTATTTTGTGATCCATTTTCTATAGCGATAATTTACTATGGTAAATTATTGCTATATAGTTTATTTTTTTAAAAAAAAGGATAAAAAACCTTCTCCACGTGCAACGTGCAGAATTGTTGTTTACATGTAACTAAAAAAAACCAACAAATAAAATAAAATAAAATATAACAATACATTACATAGAGTATAGAAAAGGTACTGATCATGCAAATGCAGATATGTTGTCAAGGAGTACATGTGGAACATGCACACAATGTTTATTTGCACACGAAGACGTGACAGTGAAAAGAATGAAAATCCGAAGAATAAACACGATGGAAAAAACTGAAGATTATAAGTGGCAAAAAGATAATACAGAAATAGAAAAAATAAAAAAGGAAATAGCTCAAGGTTCAAGTTGAAAATTTATACTGGTAGACAACGTGGTGAAAACTATAGAAGGTAAGATATGGATACCTAAAGACAAAAGACAAGAAATGATAAAGAGTATGCATATTTTGTTATCACACGCAAGAGCAGAAAAGGTGACAAAATATGTAGCGGACAATTAGAATATGGGAGACATAAAAGAATCAGCAAAAGAAACAGTTGGACAATGCGAGGCATGTCAAAGAACGAAAGTTGTGACAACAAAGATGAAGGAAGAGATAATAAAACTGACAGCAGATGAGCCATGGGAAAATGTGTACATTGATATATGTTGCCCATTACTGAAATCATTCTGAAAGAAAAGATATATAGTCGCAATGATCGACTAATTTAGCAGATATATCTCTCTGACTGCTGTAGCTAAATAAGATGAGGAAACGGTGAAGGAAACAATACTACAAAAATGGATTCATAGATTTGGAGCAGCAAAGGAAATTCACACAGATTGTGAAAAAAGTATTTGAATCTAAGACGATGAAAGATTTTAAAAAATCAATGGGAATTACAATATGCTTTTCAATTCCATACCAACATAATACAAATGGTGTGATAGAACGTCAATTCAGGACAACAAGAGACTATATAAATGCATCATTAAAAGAAAAAAGTAGAACAGATTGGGCAAAGATCATACCAGTGATTGAATTTAACATGAATGCAACATTTCAGAAATTAATTGGGCGAAGTCCCACAGAAGTAATATTTGGAAGAAAAATATCCCGAGAACAATTTCATAGTAAAGCGCCGATTTCACAAAAAGAAGATACAAGAGCAACAACGCAGACCAAAAGAGCATTCAATATTGGAGATGAAGTTCTGGTATATGTAGAATCAAGAACGAAAAACAAGGAAAGATACGAAGGGTCATACAGAATATTGCAGAAGATCCATGATCGCCGATATCCGCTACAAGACCAAAGTGGGAAAATGCTTCAAAGAAATGTTGAAAAGATGAAGAAATTTCTTAAAGAAGGGGGATGATGTGAGGTGTTTTCAGCTGAGAATTAAATATTTCAATGATTTATTAAGAAAGTTTTAAATGATAAATAATTAACTATTAAAATAACTTTTAAAATAACTTTGAAATTGAATTTTTTACATTGAAAGTTTTAAATATTAAAATTGTAAAATTAAATTAGTAAATCATTTTTAAATAAATATATTTTAAATATCGAAATTTTAATTAATGGTTTTGAAAATATTTTATATAACGCTGAAAATTTGTTTGAAAATTATACAATATTTCATTAAATAAATACTTGGAATTATGACGTTAACCTTTGAACTGGATTTAAAAAATAATTTAGAAGATGTGTTAGCAGCTTCTAATACTGATATTCAAGATGAATTATATGATATGCTGGATGATTTATCAATAAAAGCCGAAAAGATAGATCTACAAGATTTAAAATTGGAAAGGCTAGTACTGTAATATTGAATATGAAAGCATTTCATATAAACCAGCTGCAGATAATAAAGATAATGCTTTAGACTACAATACACCTATAAGTCCTCATGGATATTTATGAGTAATTATCGTTTTCATTAAAACTAATGCTTCTAAGTGGAAAGGTCTCAAAACCGTGTTGTGTAACATCAAAAAACAAATAATCATGAGGAAATTTAATAGTATCTTAACATACACACTTGAAAAAGGTTTTGCTGAAATTTCGTGTAGCTTTCACGCATTAATAAGAATATTATTGACTCTTGAGTTGATTCTTTTACAAAATTTCTTTTACTTTGGAAAAATTGTCTTGCCAAAAAATCTGTAACAGTTTCATCTCGAGAATCTTTAAGAATAATCAAATATTGTACATTCAAGTTACGAGTTTTTTGATTTCCAACAATGATTTCAACCAAACGATGTTGCCATAGAATTGACAAGCTTTTGTGACTCTTTATTATTGAAAGTATCTCAGGCAACTTTAACTGTTTTTGCAAATCATGATCAGTTGAAAAGGCTCTGTCTCCAAATTTGCTATCCCAATTTATTTACAAATAATAAAATAATAATAACTACTCGTTTCTAATATATAAAGGCCCAGTTCACTCATTCACTCACTCACTAATTCTGTAACGCTCAATTTTTAAAAAATTATATCTACGTCATTGCTTGTGAGCTGCTGGTCATTAAGCGTTCGCTCATAGAGATCCCATCGTTCTATGGAAAACATAGGTAATTGTCGTCAACGTCTTTGCCTTCTCCCCATATAATTATCTTCAAAATAATTGGCAATTACTATCATTACCTTCATTTTCAACGAGGTCTTCGAATGCCTCAATTACGTCAGCATCAGAAAATTTAAAAAATCTGCTGACCTACTTCATCGGAAATATGGAATTCACGCTAAAATCCTCCTCCTTGACAACTTATATCAACTCGAAATTCGATACAAAGATAGAATAAATTATTTTCATAACGACAACGTTAACACTATCTCTTCTGAAATTCATTCTATTATTGGCCTCATACACGCTGAAAAATGGACTCTTCTAACGCACCAAGGCCATATTGCAAAATCAATTTGTAATAGCAGTACAGCTGACTACCTCATAAAAACTGATAAACTTACTGATGCCCAATTCTTCTTCCTTATCAGGGCACGTAATAACCTCTTAGAACTAAACTTTACGCCCCATAGACTTAAAACCAAAAAATCTATACAATGTAGACACTGTAATTCACACCCTGAAACCCAAGCGCATATCTTTAACCACTGTCCAGCAAAGATAAATGCGCGTAGAAACAAACACTCTCGTGTACTTGATGCCGTCTGTGAATTTCTCCTTAACCTTAACTTTTATTTAGATGTTGAAATAACACCTCTTGGTATACCCACTCTGCTCAAACCTGACCTTATTATAAGATCCCTAAGGAACAACATCAACCACGATTTGCGATTTTTTTCCTGCAAATTCAAAGATGTCGAAGGACCTTCTTCAATATCTGTAAATCTAAAGAAATTTTATATTCTAAATTATTTTATAATTAAATCTTACGATGTATTTTCTTCTTTTTCCCTAAAGCTCAAGGTAGAGCAGTCAGAATCTGATTCAAAAGTTTTTTTGTACATAACTTTTTAAATAATTTGAAAATATTGATATGTTAATTATATGTTAAACAATGTTAATTTCGCATAAAAACACTTTACTTAATTTTGTATGTATTTTTCATTACGTGTGCTGTGCTTGTATGCTTAATTATTTTCTCTCACATTTTAGATTCCTATAATAAATATGTTAAATTTCGCAGCATTAAATTTTTACACACAGGTAAGTTTGTGTGTTCCTATAATATATATTTATTGATTTATTTTAGATTATAGATAATGTTATATTTCGCTGAAAATGTTTTTAAATGATAAACAAACTATTGTCATGAAAATGACGAAATATCGCCGAAAGAATTATTTTTGAGTCAAACTTAAGTTAAATATTCATTAAAATTTATGATATTTGTTTTGGAAATATTTTAGGAAAATACATATTTAGCGATTTATTTAATTATTTAATTATAATTTAAAATATATCTGACTTACATTATATCAAAATAATTCCAAATTATAATTATAAAATAAATTTCATTAAATTCCTAAAAAACCTGGAAACTAATTAAAAATAATTTACAACACAATTGTTGACTAAAAGTAATATTTAAGTACTTGAATAATGATCTCATATCTATATGGATCAAGATTTAAGTCTTAAAATTAAATTTATTAAATTGGTGAGTCAATTTAATGATGTACATACTAACCACCAATATAGAAAATGTATCTCAGTGGTGTTTGGTTTTATATGATGAACGCTTAGTTTAAGGTGTAAAAAGATGTATGTTTAGTTAAATATTTGAATGTCGTCACTTAATGACTAAATGACCAATTGCTGTATATCAAATTATGACAATAAGAATAATTTTGAAGATTTAAGATTAACGATTTCAATAGGAAACTTAATTTGATGAATAATTATTGAAATTTACAAAGAATGTGGTTGTGGATTTGTTGAATGCCAGATCTAGAGAAACATATTGGTGAAGCTGATGGTTCGATATTGATGAAATTGAAGCCGGCTTAACATTCATTTCAGACATTGCTTGCTGCCAAACTGGTTTTTCAGATGGTGAGTGATGAATTTTGGATTTTTCTTTTTGACCAGTCAAATAAACATGGCAAAAGGTTATTAAAAACCAGTTTAAAAATTTGTTTTTTTTAATAACGCATTTGAAAAATTTTTAAATTAAAAAATTAAAAAACTTAATAAAATTAAATAAAGAAATTATTCCTACAATAGTGATAAGATATGATATTATATATTTCCCATCTTTTTACTTGTATTTTATTGTTTTAATTATGAATAATATTAATCCAATCAACATCGTTAGGGCAGATAATTTCAAGAGATGTGAAAATATTATAAGTAAAAGATTTTATTTTGCTATTATTATTATTATTATTATTATTATTATTATTATTATTATTATTATTATTATTATTATTATTATTATTATTATTATTATTATTATTATTATTATTATTATTATTATTATTATTATTATTATTATTATTATAAAAAGATATATAATTTATTTTGTTAATAAATTACATTCTTTCAAAGTTTTTTCCACTTATCCATCAGCGCTGTCAGGTTAAAAGAGGTAAAACTTAAGAAAACCAAAATTTGAGCAAGAAAATATTTTTAAAAAATATTTATAAATTGAAAAGTATGAAAGAAAATAAAAGAAAATTTACAAAATTAAAATCATTAATTTTCATTTTTATATAAATTTTTATTTAATTTTGAATATTTCTGATTGGACAATTAAATTATAATCTGAAATATAATAAATAAATATCTGAATAAATGCTGTCAAAATATTAATGCAAGATTCAAACGCAATGATGCTCACATCAGACCGCCACGGACCGAATGTAGGAATTGGACCTTGATTAATAGGGCTATAAAATATTGATAACATTTCAATTTTATTATTATTATTATTATTATTATAACTATTATAATCAAGTGAAGGTTATAAATTATATTAGATAATAAAACAATGTTGAGAATATTAATGGGAGGTCAAAGGAATAATCGCTAACATAGGCCCAATCATGAGAGGAATGTATAAACTGAACCTTGATACCAAATATACTATAAAACTCAAGGCAATTGCAAATAATTTCATATCATGAAGGTATTCATAATTTTGTCATTATTCCTTGTGGCTACTCAAGCCATGCCAGGGAGACTCACGATCAACAGTGAGTTGAATGAAGAATGGGAAATATTCAAAACCAATTATAATAAAAAGTATGAACCACTAACGGAGCCAGCGAGAAGAATCATTTGGGAAGAAAATCTCAACTTCATTAGGCAACACAATCTCGAATACGATCTGGGCAAACATACTTACACCTTGGGATTGAATGAATATTCTGATCTCACTAATGATGAATTTAAAGCCAAACTTCTAGGAAACAGAATGAATGGATCAAAACCAAAAGGATCTGAATTTATGGTACCAGAAAACATTGGAGCTTTGCCTTCATCTGTGGATTGGAGAACAAAAGGATACGTAACCCCTATTAAAAATCAAGTATTCATTTTGTATCTTTTGACAATTTTGAAAGTGAATTATTTCATTAGCATGTCTGCAGATCGTGTTGGGCTTTCTCTGTCACGGGAGCCCTTGAAGGTCAACACTTTCGAAAAACAGGAAAACTAGTTAGTTTGTCTGAACAGCAGTTAGTTGACTGTAGTAGAAGCTTTCATAACTACGGATGTGAAGATGGTAATCCTCATTATGCGTTTGACTACGCTAATCGCTTTGGAATGGAATCAGAAGACGATTACCGATATTATGCCGAAGTATTTGACAATGTTGTATATGAAAATATCATTTGTAATCATAACCTTTAGGACATGCCATGCCTTTATAATAAATCAAAAGTAGTTGCAAATTTCAGTTCATATGCTCACATCAAGAAAGGAAACGAAACTGACTTGGCATATGCAGTGACCACCATAGGACCTGTGTCAGTAGCTATCGATGCTACAGAGAGATCTTTCCTACTTTATAAGTAATATGTAGTTTGACATGGAAAATATATACTTTTTTTATATTTGCAGAAATGGTGTTTACAACAACCCTAAATGTTCGTCCTATTACTTACATCATGCTGTTTTAGTCGTTGGTTATGGATCTTTGAGAGGCGATAACTATTGGATTGTAAAGAATAGGTAAAAGACATTTGATTGAAATAGTTTTATATTGTTTTTGAGCAGTTGGGGAGACAGTTGGGGAAATGGAGGATACATCCTCATGTCAAAGGACAAGAAGAACCAATGTGGAATTGCTAATGATGCAGTTTATCCAGTAGTGTAATATGAATAATTTTGATACACTTCATGACTTTAATTAAATAATTAATTTATTCATTTGCTATTATTTCTTCATCTTTTATTTATTGATATTATGTGAAATTCCCCAAGGCAAATGTGCATATTGTCAGATACTATAACATTCAATTCTGTCATCAAATAAATTACTAAAATTAAATAAATCCAAAATAATATTTCATTACAATTTTATTAAAAATTATTTTTTATCAAAATTAAAATTAAAATATTCAATTTTATTTCTAATATATTTCAAATAATTTAAGTTTCACTTTTAATTTTATAAACATTTAATCATGAAATAATTTTAATTTAACATTTTAATTTTAGCTCCTCAAATCCCTATTTTATAAAATGTTTGATATTCTCAACATTTCTAACTACCGTCTTTTCATTTTGATCTTTAAGTAATATATTTTCCGTTCATATATTTTCTTTATCACTTTGTACGGCCCTTTTCACCTTGCTTCGTCTTTATTTCTAATTTCTTATTTAATCAAAACCATATCTCCCATTTCAAAGTTTCTTTCCACATATCTTTTAATACTTTCGTCATTAATTCTTGAAATGTTCCTGGTGCCGCTGCAATACCGAACCGCCTTCTGTTAAAACAGATTTTTCCTTTGGAAATGCTTGTCTTTCTGTTATCTTGTCTAATTTTCTGAAGTTTAGACAAAGCCTGATGTCTTTTTTCTTTTTCTTCCATACACAGACTAAAGGTGTTTCCCACGGTGAATTACACTTCCTAATTTTTCCGTTGTTTTCTAGATTTTTTATTGCTTCCTCAATCTTGTCTTCAAAGTTTATTGGTTGACGTCTCGGTTTAATCATTATTGGCTCTTCTTTCGTGATGATCTTATGTTTAATCACGTTGGTACATCCAATATCCCATTTCTCTGCCATGTAAACGTTCTTGTTCGCCTGAAATATTTCTAACAGTCTCTTATTTCCGGTAACCTTTGAAACGTCGATAGCATGACGTAATCTTTATCATTTGTTATAATCCGCTCAAATCTAGCTTCTATTTCGCAAATGAACTCACTACGTTTGCCATTTTCTTCTCGTATACATTTCAATTCTATACCAAATAACCTTTGTAGTTCTACTCCTCATATAATTTCTGGTATGCTATTTCTTACTATAATGAATATTACATTTCTTTCACTATCGCCCATTTTAACATTGATGTCTATTTTACCCATAGTTTCTAACCTACTGTTGTTTGCACATCTTAGCGATTCACTTGTTTCTATTATCTCGATATTTTCTAATCGATCGATTGCTGATTTAGCCATCACATTAATTCGTGCTCCTGTATCCAATAAACAATCTACTTTCCGTCATTGGATATCCAGTGTTGTACTCGGTCTACCTTGCATTATATTATATGTTATTACTGGTCTTTTTTGTTCTTCTACTGACAAAATATTCTGCTTTCTAGTATCTTCTACAATTTCATTAATACAAACGTCTCCATTTTTTTGAAAAATTTGTAAATTTTCTCTATAATCCTTCCATCATGTTTTACTAATTCATCTACTTTACACTCTTCTTTTAATTTTTTCTGAATTTTCTTGTCATTCGTCATTTTGGTTTCTACACTACCATTATTATTATTAATAATATTATTATTATATATGTTTGGTTTATTTATTTTACCACTATTATTTATATCGAAATACAATCATCATACATACTTAAAATACATCAATCATTCTTTGATTAAAATCAAAATTACTTAGTAGATTGCTCCGATTAATATCCCGTTTGACGGAGTGTGCTCGTTTGAAGCATCCTCCCTGTTATACTCGTCTGACTGACTTGAATGTTTTGTATTTATCATCTCATCATCAGACTCTACAGCTGCAATATCTTTTCTGTTATATTGTTGGTTTCTCCATTATCTTTGATGTACGTTCCTTGGTTGATACATATCTTTTCTTTATTGATAAGTATTTCTTTGAATTCTTCCTCCTGACATCTTCCTTTGGTAACGATCTCTTCCTTGAATTCGTCTTTCCATATATGTGCAGCACTCTCTTTCTTTGTGTCCTCGTCCATTGCATCTATTACATTTGATTGTTGGGCATTCTCTTCGTATGTGACGTTCAACACCACATGCATAACATTGAAATCTCCTTTTCATATTACATTCTCTGCTACTGTGAACTGGTTTTTGCCACGTCCAGCATTCTATCACTTTATCCCTTGTCCCTAGTTTCCATTCGTTGATTTTTCTGTTCGTGGCTGTTACTTGTACCACATCTATATAAGTTGTTTCCCAAGTTGTAGGTAGTGTTGATCTCATAGTGTTCACTGTTCAATAACCTTGTTAACATTTGCTATCTTCTTTAGAGTTTCTTATAGTTTCTTATAGCCGTCTTGAGATCTTTCATTTCGATTTCTTTTCTGATCTCTTTATCTTGAATGCAATGTGTCAGTAAACATTTTTGAATTTCCTCCTCATTCCAAGTATGTGAGGCCAATTTTTTAGTCATTTTTAATATTTTCTCTATAAATACTTCCGCTGATTCGTTACCTTGCTCGTAGTTCAAGGCCTCTCTCTCTCTCTCTCTCTCTCTCTCTCTCTCTCTCTCTCTGTATTGATTGTGTATAGTAATTCTTGGTGGCTTGAATGCTTGATTTTTTCAGGTTTTGTTTTGCCTGTTCAAAAGTTGTTATTAGTTCTTCATTCCAATGAATTTTAATGTTTCTCTTTAATTTGTTCAGTTCATTGAGAGGGGTTAGCTGTTATTAGTTCACTATTAGTTCACATTTTGGTATGTATTTGTGATAGAAGTTGCTCATGTCAAGAAAACGTCAAGAAAACTCTTTTGTTGTTTTGGGTAAAGGATAGTTTTTGATGGCTTTGATTTTGTCATCTAATGGTTTTGTTCCTGTTTGGTTTAACGAATGTCCCATAAATTTTATTTCTGTTTTCAAAAATTCGAATTTTTTATGTTAGTTTTTAGTTTATGTTTATTTTGTATTTCGAAAACGTTTTTAATGTTTTGTATGTGTTCTGTTTTGTTTGCTGGTGCTATCAAGATGTCGACTAGATATGAGACTGTGTTTTGTTGATTTCGAAATATTTGGTCTATGAAGCGTTGGAAGGTGACTGCTTCATTTTTTTTATCCAAAATGCATTCTGTTTTATTCGAAGAGACATAGGTGGGATGATTGCTGTTTTCTTTATGTCTTCTTTTCTGACAGGAATTTGATGATAGGCTTTTTCTAAATCTATTTTGCTGAATATTATTTGTTTATTGAATCTGTTAATGATGTCGTAATAATAATAATAATAATAATAATAATAATAATAATAATAATAATAATAATAATAATAATAATAATAATAATAATAATAATAATAATAATAATAATAATAATAGGGATTTCTTAGTCGACATGATTCAATTTATAAAATAATATTAATAATGATAATATTAATAATGATAATAATAATAAGAAGAATTTATGATATTTTATGCATTTATCTGGAACTATTTCGTTAAAATGTAAGTTAGATATATTTTTAACTAAATAAATAAACTAATCACCGAATACATTTATTTTTTTAATGCAATCTTCCAAATTCTTGGTAATTGTCCTCATTTTCAAAGGCATTAATAAGCCGTATTTTATTATTTTCTGTATATCTATGAAAATATTAATTTATTAAAATAATTTATTTAAATTTACGATTTGCGAATTTCTTTCTGTAAATCAAAAGATCTCGAAGGACCTTCAATATTTTAATGTTTTGTAATTTAATGAATAAAACTTAGATTGTATTTTCTTCTTTTTCTCTAAAGCTCAAGGTAGAGCTGTGGGAATCTTAATTAAAAGTATTTTCTTGCATTTTTTAATAATTTAAAAATAATTATATTTTAACAATATGTTAACAATATGTTAACAGTTATTTATTTCAGAACAAAAACCTATATAAGAATTTTGCATGCATTTTTCATTATTTGTTTTGTGTTGGTGTGTTCAGTTCTTTTTCTCTCACCTTCACAAATCCTATAATAAAGTTACTAAATTTCGGAACAATAAATTTCTACACACAGGTAAGTTTGTGTGTTCCTATAATATATATTTATTGATTTTTTTTTAGATTATAGAAGTTATTAAATTTCGGAATTGGGTGTATTGTTATGGAAATCCGTTTTCGAAAAGAAATTAATTTTTTCAAATGTATTCATGATACAAAAGTTTAAAAGTAATTTAATTAATTTATTTATTTTCGATTTAGGTGTTGGGATTTAGAATTGATTTTCCAGATTTAAAAAGTGTATTCATGATACAAAAGTAATTTAAATCATTTTTTTTTCAATTTTAATTTAGATCATTCAAGTTTAAAAGTAATTTTGTTACTAAGTTCTATAGATTAAACTACGTAGAATTTGTTATGAAATTGATAAATTTAATTGTGCTCAAATTTTAATGAAATAATATTTTTCAATAGTCTTTAGATATTTTTAGATTAACAGATGACAGACAGAACATAGCTAGAAAAACGATTGATCAAGGACTTGGTGATTCCAAAACTCGATAATATAAGCGTAACAAATCGTGAAAAATTGCCAGATTCGTAGATATTATCAGGTGGTTACGTGATTGTGTTTTGCAATTTTCTCCATTTCTCTTTATTAAAACAGTAAAACTCCATAATTTTATAATATAGAATTAACACAAACTCACCAGTGTGTTGAAAACTGGATTTCAGGAGTTACAATTTTTGATTCCATGATAAATAGATAATAACAAAAATTTGACATTTCAACACGATTCCTATTATTAAAAGACAAGCAACCTTGCAATGAAATTTAACGTTTCAGTTTTTAAATATTTATTTAATTTATCACCTATTCTCCACCTTTCAATACCTTTAATTATGAAACTGTTGAGGATACTTATCCATTTAAATCAAATTGAAAACTAATTCCTAATTCAATATTTTGGAATCACTTTACTTGTCGGTTTGAATTTATTTATTTTATTTATATATTTAATTTGGATTTTATTTTATTTATTTTATTCTATATATATATAAGACCCATTGACTATTAATCTCCGTTCCATTTTCATATAAAGATTTTTCATAATAATGAATCAGAATATTATAAGTAAGATGCAATTTCAAATTTACATAATTTATAAAGGGTTTTCTGCTATTCAATGTATCTATGGGGTTCCCTATATACGTCAATCCCATTTCCCAGTGGTTCAATTGATACCCGATTAGATAATCTCTTTGTCCAAATATTAATGCATATAAGATTTTGTATTTTTGTATTATTGTTTTTTGAATCTAGTTGGGTAATTAACCATGGATATTAATAATTCATTGTTAATTGTCTAACTACATAAATATTTTTGTTTCTGTTTAACTTTATTGGGGGTTCAAAGTAGTTTATTAGATTACTTATCTCAATTTCTTCTGATCCCTCAACATAATAGACCAATACTATTTGAGTACATGTTGAGTATATATGAATTTTATCTAATAGTTAACGTGTTAATTGCATACAATGGGAATACTCTCGCAGCGTATTATTATATTGATTGTTATATTGATAATCATTACTGTTGTAATTAATAAAACTTTATTGATGTAATTCAATGGAGCAGGGTTTTTGGTAAACTTTTGTTTAATAACTGAGTTTTCCGCATCTTTATTTGGTTTTGATCTCAATGGATAACATGATTCATCTTCTGATATTATCTTTTTGCATCTATTTACATGAACGATGATTGTCCCAGCTTTTTTATTGTTTTGTGGCCTTAATTTTAAATTAGTCTCTGTCGTATTGCATACTGATATGGTCCTTTAAACTGTCGTTGTAATTTCGTTGACAAGCCTTTTGTTGGTTCTGGTTTGTTTATATACACTAGATCTCCAATTTTAATATCATGCGCCCGTGCACGTTTATCATAGCATTCTTTATACGCTTCTTGATGATGTCTTATTTTAAGTCCCGCTTGGATCCATACTGATCCATACGTTGAGTTTGCGTTAACAACTTTTTGCTGCGAAATAATATCAAGTGCTTTCAAAATCTTTTTGCAGAAAATATTACATTTGGTGTAATTATAGCTAACTTAATTACAATTTTGGGGAAATCACAACACCTTTTATTTGGTTAGCATAAATATTAAGTTATGAAAACTCGGCAATAATATAATTTTAATAAACACCTCGCAAATAACATAATTTTAATAATTCCTGAAGTAAAAATCCAAAAATATCGACTAGATTCAGAATTCAAATGAAAAGTTTTTTTGCAAAATAAAATAAATCGGTAAAATTACCATCATGAAAAATTTGGAAATTTCAAGGATGTGAAGCATTTAATAATAAAATTTATAAACTTTAATTTTAAATTCGATAATCGAAATTGAATAAAACCATTAAATCATAGACATATTAAATTTCAATATTGAAGTAAATGTAAAATTTTACAGTGAATTTAATTATAGAATTAGCAATATTTTATGAAATAAATAAAAGTAAGTATTTTGCGTTGATATAACATAACATTAGTGTAAATTTAGATTTTTTCTGTAACACCTTAAACAGAATGGACCAGTTTCTGATAAAGTTAAATAAGAAAGGTTCTGATGGAGAACAAGATCGTACGAGTAATGTTGAAACGAGCACATCGCAGGTGAATGATGAAGAACATATCAAAGACTTGGAAGAACCAGTTTAAAAAAATGCGTGTGTAAGGAGTTAGTAAATCTCTATATAAAATTATTATGGTTAAATGGTAGAAGTGAGATCAGTTAGTAGAAATAACTATTTCTGTTAAATTTTTATATTTAAATTCTATATTAAATTATATCATATTATATTAAATTATATTAAATTAAATCAATTAAATGTATGACCATTAATATTAATAATTATCACGCCTCGATGTTTAAATACACTAGTAAACGGCACAATTTTTGAAGTTGTTATAAAAATAAATGCTTGAAGAAGATTTGAATTTAATTGCGTCTAACATGGCGACCACGACCACGGATTTATTGATAAGCAGACTATTACCTGAGAAATTTCACAAAGGCGATGATTTAGAAATTTTTATCAAGGATTGTCAAAGATTTTTGGCGCGACAAAAACACAATTAGGATGCAAGTAATATTAACTACAACATTACTTGACAGATCGCTAATGGAAGATTATGAAGCAGCCGAAGGAAAAACGATGGAAGAGAAACTTCGATATGCATTTTCGAAACCGACATCATTATATGGATGATCTAAAAGAAGCTTTGAGTTATGAACAAGGATCAGATTCAGCCGAAACTTTTATAGAGAAAATTAAAAAGATGACAAAGAAATTAATAGCGCACAAATGGGATGGAGAAAAAATAGAAAAATGCCTGCTTACAAATTGTGTAAGAGATCGAAAAGTTAAAAAAGAGATCGAGATAAAAGATTTGAAAACATCAGAAGAAATAAAAGTGACAATAAAGAAATTAGAAAAGGTAAACAAAATTATGGGCCATATTAATTGAATAAACTGAACAAACATCAGATGATTTTATTGAAATTCAAAGAGGCACTGTTAACACAATATCTCAATCCGGTAGGCTTGGGCCCGTCATCAAACACGTGGCCAAGATGAGCTCCACAACAGACCCAGCTATAAGTACCAGGATCTTTGTAATCCCCAAATATGCCCGTAAAGGCGCATTCTGTTCCTTTACACACTGTTAATCTGCGTATGGAAAAAAGAGAAAAAAGATATTAGGCTATGCTTGGAAATCAGAACGCAGTAACAGAGAGGCAGGTATTCCCAATACCAAACATAGATGAGATGTTAGATTTGTTAGGAGGGTCCGTTTATTTTAGATCAATCGATCTTGGTAATGCATATTACCAAGTGGAGTTAGACGAAAAAGATCAAGAGAAAACAGCCTTCTTCAACAAAGAAAGTGCAATACTGTTTCAATAGAATGCCGTTCGGAATTGCTGCAGCACCAGGTACGTTCCAGGAAATGATGACAAAGATAATAGGCAAAATAAATGGAACAATGGTGTATTTGGATGACATTCTGATTTAATCAGATAATAAAGAAAAACATTATAGAATATGCAGTGAAGTGTTAAAAGCGATCGAGGAAGCAGGACTAAAATTAACCCAGAAAAGTGTCAAATAATACAGAAAGAAATCAGATTCTTAGGACACATAATCAGTAAAGAAGGAGTACAGACCGATCCTTATAAGATTCAGGCTATACAAAACTTTGGGAAACCAAGCTGCGTAAAGAAACTTTGAAGCTTTCTAAGCCTTTGCAATTATTAAAAGATTCATCAGTGAGTATGTAAAGAAAGCAAGGATGTTAGAGCAATTATGTAGCGGTCCGAGTAACAAAAGACTGGAATGGACTGAAGGAACGAATAATGTATTCGAGGGATTGAAGTTAGCACTCACAACGGCACCGATCCTATGCTTTCCGGATCTGAGAAAGGAGTTCATTTTAGATACTTATGCCAGTTTTGATACCATTGGAGCAGTGCTTTCACAAAGAGATAAAGATGACGAAACATGAAAAAGGATATTGCATTACAAGGAAGGAACTATTGGCGGTAAACTATTTTTGTATTCATTTTAAGCACTATCCCTACGGAAGGAGATTCACGCTAAGGACAGACCACAAGGTTATCACATTTATGATGACAACCAAGAAGCCAATTACTTCACAATTCCAAACCAGAAAACGAAATACAAGAAACCATAAAGGAAATACATAGACTACTGTGTCATGCTGGAGTCCAGAAAATAGCTGAGTATATGAAGGATAGATATATTGGGAAAACTTGTAGAGTCAGAATCAGGGAACTATTCGAAGTTGTGAGACTTGTCAAAAAACCAAGCCTATAACAATTACAAAGAAGGAACCAGTAAAAAAAACCAGAATCAACCGAAATGCAAGAAATGCAAGAAACAAAAGGACGTAAGAAGTATATATTGGGTATAATAAATATTCGAGTATAATAAGTATCAAGTCTTGACAGCTATAACAAGACAAAACGAGGAAACAATAAAGAAAACGATTTTAGAGAAAAAGTATTTTAAGATTTGGATGCCCAAAGGAGATAAGAGTTGATTGTGGGAAGGCGTTTGAATCTAGAATGATGAGAGAATTCACAAAGAAACTTGATATTAGGCTACAAAGCAAACAAATGAACAGATAGAAAGGCAATTCAGGACAAAAAGAAAGCTGATAAATGCTACTTTACGAGACAGAAGGAAGACGGATTGGGCAGAGATACTACCAGAAGTCGAATTTACATTAAATGCAACCAAACAAAAAACGACAGGAACAAGCCCGACAGGGATAGTTTTTGGAAAAAAGATTAGCAGGGAAAAATGGTACGGGTCAAAAGGAAAACATGTAAAGGAAAAACAAGAAAAACAAACAAGGAGGAAATCCAACGTAGGAGAAGATGTGCAACATTAATGCAAAACGTGTGCAATTTAAACAAAGACACATGTTTTAAACAAAGGTAAACTTTAATGTGATTCATTTTGAAAGTATAAAAACCCTGTACCATTTCATTTTAATCATAATTCACGATAACCAAGAAAATTTCAAGAACCGAAAATCCAAAAAATGAACTTGTACAACCTGTTCAAAAATTCCTCAACTACAAAATGTATTTTTTAAAAGAAGAAATCAATATGAAATTGATTGCACCGGTCAAGCTAATTCCTACTCAATTTCAATTCTTATCCGGCACGCTTTCAATGGTAGATGTTAAAACTATTGATGATGTTTTCAAACGGTTGAATTCAAATCTGACATGCAATCAACATGCATGGTTCTACAAATGTTACAAATGCATTAAATATAGGCTGGATGATTGAGAGTGAAGATTCAGGATTTGATGAAACTGATCAGGAAGTCACTCAAAAAATTGATGAACCTAACGATTGCATAGATCATGTCGTTGAAAATATTATGAAATGTGGGGATGACGATTGTGAATTTGTTATTAAATGTTAAATTTTATTTTAATACATAAGAAAAAATAACAAAATTAATATTTATTCCTAATTTCCGGCCACTCATTTTTAATCCACGACGCCACCAACTCATTATTTACATCACCATCTTCTCCAGAAATAGATCCGAAAACAAGAGAATGCCGAGTTTTAAAACGTTGGATCCAACTCATTGTGCAAGTAAAATCTTGAATCTTTAGGTATTTGGCAATTTGATCAGCTTTTTCAATAAGTAATACACTGTTAATGGGAATCTTTTTGGATCGTTGCAGCAAATACTAATCCCTTAACTGAATATCTAAATCATCATGAAAAGATTGTTTCAGTTTCTTGGTTGATGAAGGCCTGGAACTGTAGGCCTCAAGTATTTCTTCCCTTTTCTTGTGACAAATGTTTGATATTGATGAAGGTGATATTTTTTTTCTCCTTTCTCAAAAATTGCTATGATTTCAAATTTCTGTTTGAGTGTTAGAATTGTCCTAGAACTTGATTTCATTATGGCCTAAAATTTTTAAGTAAAATAATATTTTCAATTAATCAAATAACCTTTAATCAGGTTACCATTTAATCAATTACCTTTTTAAAACAAAAATAATTAAATTATATGTTTACTGTCTAAAATAAACTGTATTTCGAAATAAAAAAATAAAAAAATATATGAAAAAATGTTCTCTTTAACCGATCATCGGTTAAAGAGAACATTTACACTGAAAAATTGGGGTAAATGCCGTTTTTAAACAAAAAAAATTCTCTTTAACCGATTTTGTTCTCTTTAAGCAAGTTCTCTATAAGCGAAATCTACTGTATTTACAAAACTCCTATTGCGAGTTTAATATAATTTTTGATTTTTGTTTTGATTTCATCTGTTTCTTTATCATTGCGAGCGAGTTAAATGATTGTAACCCATCCACCATTGTCCTCTATCCGCGATGAAAACATTGATTTAATAATCTAAAAATGAATAATATTAATAATAATAATATTATAAAAAATAATTTACTTCTAAAGACCAATGATAATAGCATTCTGAGTCATGTTGGCTTTTTCGCAATGATTATCTTAATGCAGGTGAATCTACAATTATCCCCGTCCATTTCATGTTTTCATCGAAAAGACACTGAAATATTCTGTTGAAGTAATACATTCCATCTTTATCATTTGCTGATAATCGATATGTTCAACTTCAATAATTTGTTCGGTCAGATTGACAAAGAAATTGAGGCTGTGACCAGTCCATTTAGTACATTTTCAATAAAATTAAATTGAGACATTTTTTACAATAATTTTTAATATATCTGTTTTATTTATACCACTGTTTATGTGTGTAATATGATTCTGATTGGTTAATATAGTATAAATGTAAAATATAGTTAGTATTATAAGCGTGTGGTCACACAATACAACAAAATTTCAGTGAAGTCTTCAAATAAATCAATTTGTGTTTGTCCAAATACCGCCAAGTTGATGGAAATTTTAACTATTATTAATAGATCAAACTGGTTAAAGGGTCCAGGAAAAAGATTATCCGAAAGAATGGAGAATTTAAAAAACAGTCATGATTTATCATTTAAATATATCCAATCGATAAAACTTAAATTACATATCATTCATCTTGATTTCATAAAATCAATTGTTGAAAATAAAAAGAATATTAAAATTATTGATAAGAAACATGATGATTTGTTAAGAAAGATTGAATTAATATTATTCGAAATTCGAACAATAAAAACTAATTCAACGTTATCGATTTCAAACAATAGTGCAGCAAATATCAGCACATCAATATTTAGATTACCATTGTTAATTTTAAATTATTTTATTATTTAATAAATGTATTAATCTGTTTTATTATTATTCTGTAATTTAAAAATTTGAACTTTAGATCCTTTGAAGGAATGCCCATCACATTCATATATCAATTATCTTTTTTTGATATACATATTATAAGTTTTTAAAAATTTGAACCCTGAACCCTTCGAAGGTATGAACTTTGAGGGTATGACCATCATACACATTTGAATTACCTTTTTGTTTGATATATTATAAGGTTTTAAAAATTTCGGACCCTTGAAGGTTTTTATAGGTTTGAAGGTTCAGAACCCTTCATAACCTTTAAAAGTATGACCATAATACTTCCATCTCAAATAAATTTTGTTGGATATGTATATTATATAAGGTTTTAAGAATTTTGAACCTTTTCACCCTTCGAGGGTCTGACCTTTGACCTCACCATCAAAAGTCCTTTTGAATGATATATATTATAAGGTTTGAAAAATTTCGAAGGTTTTTGACCCTTTGAAGGTTGAGAACACACCATACACCTTCGAGGGTATGATCATTGGATAGAGCTCTTCAAGACCTTTCGAATATTACCCATAAAGACTTTTAAAATTTGAATTTTAAATTTTAAAAAATTTGAAAAATGAGTCATCGATGAGGCTCCCATTGAGTTGTAGAGATTAGTCTTCTATGAGTCATCAAAAAATATAAAAAAGTCTAAGTGGGTTATGTGTTTTTTTTCATATACCCTCCATAATGTCTTTGTTTAACGATAAGTCATGGAGAACACTTCCTTCTACTAATACTCAAATTGATTGACTGATTGCTCAAATTATTCAGAAATTTCAGTATAAATTAATAACAAATTATCAAAGTCGTCAATATACAATGAAAATATCTAAATAATTATCATTAAATTCCAAAGGAGACTGATATAAACCAGTAAATTCATTTAAATGACAATATTTCACCATTTTTTATATCCAAGCAAATTCTCCAATAAAATCATCTAAAATGCATCAAATTTCCCTGAAATATCTATCAATATTTAGAGATTAGTATTTTACGATTAGTATCTGTAAAAGATCATATATTCCTCTCATAATATCTAACTAAAAAGATTCATTCATCACAGACAATCATAAACCGCATCAGAATATAAGGATTCTAAGTCTTCTTAAAAAAGACGCTAAGGAAACGAGACCTGGAATTTGCAAAAACGTTCGAGAAGATGTCTAATTCTGTCTTGTAAAATATTTTATGGCCTATCGAATGGAAGATGAATCCTATAAAATAATCTGCTTACAACTGCCTGAAATATGTGGCGAAGGAAATATTATGGTTTAGCGTTCAACGAATAGAGGTAAGAAAATTAGCAATATTTGAATGATAAATGGATTACGCAATGTAAAACAAAACTAATTTGTTGATTTCTATATTAATAAAAAATAGACAATGTATATATTGCACGTGTCTGCACCCAGGGCCGCTATGGGGGTGACATAGGAATTTGTGAAGCCTTTATTGCGGTGCTGCCTTTTGTTTTGATTTATATTTTGAATATTTCTGATTGGACAATTAAATTATAATCTGAAATATAATAAATAAATATCTGAATAAATGCTGTCAAAATATTAATGCAAGATTCAAACGCAATGATGCTCACATCAGACCGCCACGGACCGAATGTAGGAATTGGACCTTGATTAATAGGGCTATAAAATATTGATAATATTTCAATTTTATTATTATTATTATAACTATTATAATCAAGTGAAGGTTATAAATTATATTAGATAATAAAACAAAGTTGAGAATAATTAATGGGAGGTCAAAGGAATAACCGCTAACATAGGCCCGATCATGAGAGGAATGTATAAACTGAACCTTGATACCAAATATACTATAAAACTCAAGGCAATTGCAAATAATTTCATATCATGAAGGTATTCATAATTTTGTCATTATTCCTTGTGGCTACTCAAGCCATGCCAGGGACACTCACGATCAACAGTGAGTTGAATGAAGAATGGGAAATATTCAAAACCAAGTATAATAAAAAGTATGAACCACTAACGGAGGTTACGAGAAGAATCATTTGGGAAGAAAAGCTCAACTTCATTAGGCAACACAATCTCGAATACGATCTGGGCAAACATACTTACACCTTGGGATTGAATGAATATTCTGATCTCACTAATGATGAATTTAAAGCCAAACTTCTAGGAAACAGAATGAATGGGTCAAAATCAAAAGGATCTGAATTTATGGTGCCAGAAAACATGGGAGCTTTGCCTTCATCTGTGGATTGGAGAACAAAGGGATACGTAACCCCTATAAAAAATCAAGTATTCATTTTGTATCTTTTGACAATTTTAAAAGTGAATTATTTCATTAGTATCATTGCGGATCGTGTTGGGCTTTCTCTGTCACGGGAGCCCTTGAAGGTCAACACTTTCGAAAAACAGGAAAACTAGTTAGTTTGTCTGAACAGCAGTTAGTTGACTGTAGTAGAAGCTTTGATACCCACGGATGTCATGGTGGTTATCCTATTCATGGGTTTGACTATGTTGATCACTTTGGAATAGAATCAGAAGACGATTACCGATATTATGCCGAAGTATTTGACAATGTTGTATATGAAGATATCATTTGTAATCATAACCTTTAGGACATGCCATGCCTTTATAATAAATCAAAAGTAGTTGCAAATTTCAGTTCATATGCTCATATCAAGCATGGAAACGAAACTGAGTTGGCATATGCAGTGGCCACCACAGGACCTGTGTCAGTAGGTATCGATGCTTATGGGGATCTTTTCCAAAATTATAAGTAATATGTTGTTTGATATGGAAAATATATACTTTTTTTATATTTGCAGAAATGGTATTTACAACAACCCTGAATGTTCATCCGTACATTTACATCATGCTGTTTTAGTCGTTGGTTATGGATCTTTGAGAGGCGATAACTATTGGATTGTAAAGAATAGGTAAAAGACATTTGATTGAAATAGTTTTATATTATTTTTGAGCAGTTGGGGAGACAGTTGGGGAAATGGAGGATACATCCTCATGTCAAAGGACAAGAATAATCAATGTGGAATTGCTACTGACGTATCTTATCCAGTAGTGTAATATGAATAGTTTTGATACAATTCATGACTTTTGTTATCAATTAATAAATTCGTTTGCATTCATTTCTTCATTTTGTATTTATTTATGGTACATAAAAACCAAGCCCCCCCCCAAGACATAATGTGCTTGTCAAGCTAGAAATATCAGACATCCCTTTCAATCATTCAATGCTTACGGATATTTTAATTTTTTAATTTTTCAAAGAATTTTAAACAGAAATAATAAATATCAAATTTTATTTTTATATCAAAACATTAGTGCTACCCTTTAATTGTCTGTCTCTTTTCTCTTTGTCCAATTGGGATTTAAGTGTAACCATGTATAGGCAGAATTTAATTCTCTACAAAATGGCGCAATTACAATTTCAGTTTGTCGCTTTGTGTGTAATACACACATGTTTTTATGATAAATTTGTATTTCTCGCGCGGTTAACGTAATTTTCTCTGATTTTTATTCATATACTATGTAGATAAAAATTTAATTTTCTATAAAATAGCTTGATTAAAACTTATGCCTCGTATGTTGTGTGTAATACACACATGTTTTTACGATAAATTTGTATTTTTCATACAGTTAACGTAATTTTCTTGGATATTTATTCATAAAATTTAATTTTCTATAAAATGGATTGATCTAGAGATAAAAATGTTGTATTATTTTATTACTTTGTTGCAATATTTTTATAATCTTGTAACAATTTGCTTAAATATTTTACATCTGTTGAAATATTTCCGAAATATGTTATTACTTTGTTGTAATTTACTGAAAGACTTCACAATTTATTACAATATTCTTTTTAATTAGTTGCCCGTCTTTGAAATAATGTATTGATTTGTCCCAATTAACATCATTATTTTATTACTTTGTTGCAATATTTTTATTATTTTAGTTACAATTTGATAAATATTTTACAACTTTGTTGAAATTTTCTGAAATATGTTACTACTTTGTTGTAATATTTTATAATCCTGTTACAATTTGCTTAATTTTCAATTCGCATTTAATAACTGGTAAAGGCATATTTCCTTATGATATTGCTACGTCAATGGATGTTTTACAGTCAATAATAGAATTACCACCGATTTGGGAGGGAGTTAGTCTAGAAGATTACATACATGCAAATCAAATCTGGCGACAATACAACTGTGAGACACTGCTAGATTATATGCTAGTATATCTGAAGTTGGATGTTTTTCTATTAGCAGATATTTTTGAGGCTTTCAGAGAAAAAATATTTGACGAAATGGACATAAGGCTCTGTCGTTTGTTTCCATACCTGGATTAAGTTGGGCATCTGCTATTAAACAGTTACCTGAACCGATAGAACTTGTTCAAGATCCAGAGCTTTACCGTTTATTTGAAACTGGTATTCGTGGTGGAATGACATTTATCAACTAACACCATGTTGAAGCAGATGAGTCCACACAAATGTCATACCTAGATGTTAATAATTTATATGGATGGGCTCTGTCGCAAAAACTTCCTTTTAATGAATTCAGATGGTTAGAAGATCAGACTGAAATGGATAGTATTATTAAAAAATGTATAAATGGAGATGAGTTTGATGAAGATCGTAGATATGTTCTAGAGGTAGATATCATCATTCCGGATAGTATAAAAGTTAAATTAGATGATTTACCTATAGCTCCTGAACTTTGTTATCCGCCTGGTAGTAAAGTTGAAAAATTGTTATTAACACACGAACCTAAGAATAACTATGTAGTTAATAGTAGAGTTTTGACTGAATGGTTGAGTTACGGCTCAAAAGTCACAAAAGTTAATCGCGCTGTAGAATTCAAGCAACTAGCTATTTTCAAAGGATATAAATAGATTACAATACTCAAATGAGAGCAGCTAGTACAGATTCATTTCAATGAGATTATTATAAGTTAAAGAACAACAGTTTATACGGTAAAAGCGTGGGAAACCTTAAGAAATTTATAAACTTGAGATTATGCAGCAAGAGCAAAAGATTGATAACTTATTGTAGTAATCCTATGTTTCGTCGTAGCATCAAGATTGCGGATGATCTTATTACTGTTATACTCAATAAAGAAATGGTGTGTTTGGATAGACCAATGTATATTGGACGAACCGTACTTGATTTATCTAAACTTTTCATGTACCAGTTTCAATATAAAGAACTACAGAGTTATAGAAAAGAATTCAATCGTCAAATTAATATCGTAGCCAGCAACACAGATTCCTTCTTTCTAGAGTGTAAAAATGTAGATTTACGCTTACAACTATATCCAAAAATGATTGCCGGTGGGATCCTAGATACTTCAAATTATCCAGTGATCGATCCGTTGTTCTCAGATAAAATTTGTTCTGTAATCGGGAAAGTCAAGGATGAGAATAAAGGAAATCAATATTAAGAATGGGTGTTCCTTCGACCCAAGTGCTACTCACTCCAAGGCGATAAAGACACTCTAAAAGCCAAAGGAATAAGTCTTACAAATTCTAATCTTACACATGAAGCTTACAAAAAAGTGTATACTGATGGTGGAACAGTGAGCATCCCACAAAAAAGAATAGGAAGTGTCAATCATTTTATAATAAATTAAATAATTTCTAATTAAAATTTTATTCAAATTGCAATATTCTTGTTATAATTTTTGTTCTTGGTAGAATAAATTAAAGGTAAATGTAAAACAAAAAAAATAAATAAATAAAAATAAATAAAAATAAATAAAAAATAATAATAATAAATTAAATTAAATTTAAAAAAATATTAATTATAAAAAATAAGGAAAAAATGTAATAATAATAATAAATTATTAATAAATAAATATAATAATATTAATTATAATTAAAAATTTATTAAGATTTAAACCGAAGAAAATAAAAATATAATTAAATAGCATAAGTAATTAAAATAATTAATTAATAAATTATAATAAATTAACTAAATAGAAGTAATTTAATTAAAATAAATAATAATAAAATAATTAATTAATAAATGTAATAAATTTAAAATTAACAAAAGTATTAATTAAAATCAAATAATAATAAAAATATTATAAAAGTAATAAATTAAATAGAAGGTAGTAATTAAATTAAATTAAAAAAAATGATTCGGTTGGTCTATATTTGATCTTGATATTCCATGACCTTGAAAGTGCACTGGAGTCCTCATTATATACTACTAAAAATAAATAACAAAATGTTAATTAAAATTAATTAATAATAAAAATATAATTAAAATATAATAAAATATAATAAATTAAATAATTAAATAGAATTAATTAAATAAAATTTAAATTTAAAAAAAAAAGATTCGATTGGTCAATATTTGATCTGAACATTGGGATGATCTTGAAAGTGCGCTGGAGTTCTCATTATATACTTGGAAGTGGGTTGGAGTCCTTACTACATACTACTTAAATAAAATAATACTTGACCCGTAAGTTGATATTTTCAAAAATAAATTCAATCGTGACCCCATTGTAAAAAGGTTCGCAATCGCTACTCTGGTAAAACTTAAATTACAACTATTGTACAATTAAACTTCTGAGAATGTCAGAAGTTTTAGAGATGAGTTAACATAACAGTTTGAAAAGGTTTTGATTATCATTGAACTTGAAACAGACAAAATTTTAAAATGCCAAATATATTCTAATATATTTAAGTTAAATTTGACCAAAATTTGGTAAAGATATTAGGATTATCAAAAGAAATATATTTACAAAATGGAGAAGTTAATGAAGGAACATCAAAACCAAAAATAATTAAACTTCATCAAAAAATGTTCATATATAGTAATATTATTAAATTGATAATTGTTGATGATGTTAGTGTTGGGGAACTTTTGTTGGCTGAGACTTTTATTGTTTGAACTTGAAGGGTTGTTTCGTAATACTAATAATATATCTGGTAATTTTTCTAACCAGCTGTTGTTATTGTTCTTTTTTGTTTTGATTGGTTGTTTTATTGATCTGTGCAATCTCTCCAATTTTCCATTCGATTGTGGATTGTATGCCGTTGTTCTAATTTTTGTTATGTTATATTTGTTGCAAAGTCCCTTGAAAATGTCTGATTCGAACTGTCTACCTTGATCACTGATTATTGTTTTTGGACAGCCATACCGTGCGAACCAGTTAAATTGTTATTTACTGCAGATTTTGCTGCGAATATTTCTTTTATGGGTATGAATTCAAACCAATTTGTTTTGCGGTCTAATATTGTTAACAAATACTTGTGTTTTGTTATTTGGGGATAGAAAACCGACTATGTCGATATGCATTGTTTCGTACAGTTGGGAAATTCTACGACTGTTGTTTTGAATTGTTTTGTTGTTATTTTGTTCTTTTAGTATTGTGGGCAGTTTTTTACAAAGATTTTTATGTCCCTTCTTATATAAAGCCAAACGACTTTAGTGTGCAGTGGTTCATATGTGGCTTTATTTCCTGGGTGGTAGATGTTGTGATATTTGTCGAGATAATGTTCAAGGAATTCTGGTGGTACTATGGTTCTTTTGTTGTCCTTCGAAGTGTCGTACCAGATGCCTTCTATTTTTTCCAATTGGAGTGAGCTCAACCTTGGAATCTCGATTATTGTTTGTTTTGTTTAGCTTTTAAATTTTCTAATTCTATGATAGGTGGTATATTAAGTGCATTGATGTCGGTTTCTATTCTTGATAATGTAGCTGAACCTGCTATGTATTTTATTTTACAATTAAATCGTGAAATATAATTTAATTGTCTTATTTGTCTCGGTGAAGGGTTTTTTATGTTCATTGCATTTATAAATGGTTTGTGATCGGTGTACACTTCGAATTCCTTTACTTTCAATAGGTATTGAAAGTGTCTGAGTGTGTCATGTAACGCAAATAACTTTCTGTCGAATGTGGAGTATATCATTTGGTGTGTCTTTAATTTCTTTGAAAAGAAACCTATTGTTTTATTTTTTATTGTTTTCTTCTTGGAATATTGTTCTTCCCATTGCTAATCTCGAACAGTCTGTATTGAATGTGTATGAAAATTCTTGGTTAGGGTAGCTTAGAATGCTTGTTTTTTTCAGGTTTTCTTTCGCAATTAATTTTGATGTTTCTCTTTATTTTGTTCAGTTCGTTGAGAGGGGTTAGCATTTCGCTACATTTTGGTATGTATTTGTGATAGAAGTTGATCATGCCAAGAAAACGTCTTAACTCTTTTGTTGTTTTGGGTAAAGGATAGTTTTTTATGGCTTTGATTTTGTTATCTAATGGTTTTGTTCCTGTTTGGTTTAACTAATTTCCCATAAATTTTATTTCTGTTTTCAAAAATTCCAATTTTTTATGTTAATTTTTAGTTTATGTTTGTTTAGTATTTCGAACACGTTTTTAATGTTTTGTATGTGTTCTGTTATTTTTGCTGATGCTATCAAAATGTCGTCTAGGTATGCCACTGTGTTTTGTTGATTTCGAAATATTTGGTCCATGAAGCGTTGGAAAGTGGCTGTTGCATTTTTTTATCCAAAAGGCATTCTGTTATATTCGAAGAGACATAGGTGGGATGATTGCTGTTTTCGTTATGTGTTCTGTTCTGACAGGAATTTGGTTATAGGCTTTTTCTAAATTTACTTTGCTGATTATTTTTGGTTTATTGAATCTGTTAATGATGTCGTTTATGATTGGAATTGGGTATTTGTCGGCTGTTGTGATGCTGTTTTAAACAGCCTGTTTAATGGTCTTTGTTATCCGCAAGTTCGATATTATATATAAATTAAATTTTACTTTCCATTACAATAGTTCATTTTGATGTTTTCAGATGTAATTTAATTTATCATTGAAAAACATAAATTAAATATCTATGTTAGGGATATTTAAATAATTAATTTATAAATAAATTATATATTGTATTATTACTATTATATAGTAAAAGTATAATAAGAATAAATGCTGGCACGCATAATTAGCATTATTATTTAATTTATTATTATTATTTAATTAATTAATTCGCTATTTAAATCGGGTGTTTTAATAATACCAGATTTAGGCAATAATTTGTATTAAAATAAATATTTGTAGATTATTAAGTGGTTATTATTAACAATCTATATTAAAAAATTTCTCTTACTTGTTAAGAAAGATTTATTAGAATTTTTTGAAAATTTTAATTTTAATATATTATTAAAACCAATATCATCAGTTGCTAGTTAATTATCGTTAATAGGTAACTAAAATATTATTGTTAACAAGTAACTAGAATATGTTAGTATGTTTTAGAATGTTTTTGGTAATTATTAAATATCTAATTAAAGATTATTCTTTATTAAATAGACAATTAATATAAGTAAACGTTTAAACATAGTTCTTAACCATGTATTTGTAATTCTTTTATATATTTCCAGTCTCCATAATGAAATATAATTGATGTGTGATGAAAGTGCGAGGTAAAAGTGTGAGGGAGATAAAAATCATAAATATAAAGGTGACTAAATAAAAAATACTAAAGGTAAATCAAAACCTAAGAATTCAAATCCAAAGCCAAAGTGGAAGATTTTCTGTTATAAATAAGATCCATGAGAGTGATGATGATTATAAGGTTATGAATGCTAATTATAAGAGTTAGATATCTGTTTGTTTAAATAATTTGGATTTGGCAGATTTTGTGAATTAATTAAAACTTGTTATTTAGAAATTCTTTGATTAAATATATATTATTAGTTTGAAGATTTTTGTTGCAAATTTAAAGATGGATCTAAAGATGGATTTAAGTGGCGACCACGCCGAAAATCAAAATATCAACGCCATTTCAAAATCGACAAAATCGCTAATGGAATGCCTACCGAAATCATGCCAAGACATGCTCACACTGAACATCAGACGATATGATGGACGAGGTTTAAAAGAAGCCGAAGAATGGATCAGAGATATAGAAGAATGGTTGCTGACAAATGGACAGCGATTGACAAGCACTTTCGATGTGTTATTAGTGGCAGAAGCAAAGACATTGTGGGGAAACGTCAGAGAAACAGAAACAACAGATGTAAAAGCCAAAGCGTGGTTCTTAAATACGTTCACAATTACAAAATCAATAACTGACAAAATCAGAGAATTGGCAGCTATGGAACAGGAAGATGATGAAAGGTTTGCAGCTTTTGAGATACGGCTAAGGAAAGCTTTAGCTGAAGTTATAAATTCAGGACAATCTGAAGAAGATATTGTTCAAGATCTCATCGCAAATAAAGCACGCGATGCGAGACTGAGAGAGATACTATTGACGAAACCAGAAACAAAAATTGAAGAAACAAGATCATTGGCGAAAATTTTTGAAAGTAACAAAAATGGAAACCATAAAACAGAATTTATTAAAGCAATCGGTCAAAGAACATACGCTAGCGTGACTGAGGGAGGGAAGATGAGAATTCAAAAGAATACCCAAGATCCCATGCATACATCATCACAAAGAAGACTACCAGAAGACCAATTTAGTCACCACAGATCAAGAAGAGAAGAACATCCTATACGCGGATCAATACAATACGAAGGAAATAACCATGGTCGTCGAGAACAATCTCCAAGAGAACAATTCTTGAGAAATGCGAGAATCCCGAATAGCTCAGAAAGGAAGCTGCCAGCAATATCCATGAAGAATATTGCAAGGAGGCTGTACAATGAAAGTAGGGGACTACCACAAGCATCGGTCCCAAAATTAACGGTAGGTGATTGTTTTTGCTGTGGCGAAAGGGGACATAGAAGGTATGAGTGTCCACTGGGAAATAAATGTCTGATATGTGGCAAGGAAGGACACGTGTTCCGAGATTGTTTTTCGTTACGGAAAGATGTTACACAACGATATCAAAGAATAGCGTGTATAGAAGAAGAAGATTCAAAATCTGAAACAAGAGATTACACCGAGAACGGCCAGGATTTCAGAATGGATCACAGCAATATGGAAGATAGATACAATGTTCCTGAGAAATATACTATATTAAGAGAAGACGAAAAAAACATCAGCGACTCCATGGGTTTCATTTCGTCGGTGGAGTCAAGACAATAAATTGTGAAATAGGAAATGAACGACGAAGAGACGAGGCAGAAAAAGAGATGTACCAGACGAAAGATGGAAGAAATTGGAGTAAAATAATGTTGAATAATGCCGAAACAGAGATGTTATGGGATTCTGGAGCATCAGTAACAGTTATGAGCAAGAATTTGTGGGAGAAAATAGGCAAACCAGAACTTAAACGTAGTATGATATTATTGTGCGGAGTTTTTTCAACTGGAGGTGAAGAAGCAATGGGATGCATGACTATACCGGCCACGTGGAATCAGAAGACCAAAATGATCACAGTAGTAGTGGTAAAAGAGATCAAACCCGAATTCATAGGAGGCATTGATACAATGAAAGAGTTTGGAGTAAAGTTAATGAAAATCAATAATATAGAAACGTCATTGATAAACAAAATTTACACTGATGAAGAAAGAATAAATAAAGCACTAGTGGCGATGGCAGGTGAGAATAATAAAGATATGGAAGGAATGATCAGGGAATTCGGCGGAATTTTTATGGCATCGAAATTCGATCTGGGATTTACAAACTTAGTTCGACATGAGATGCGGATAACAGGAGGCCCAATAATGCAACATCCTCGACGTCAACCAATGCACATGGAGAAAAGGATTGAAGAACTGATAAAAGAGTTAAAGAAAGCAAATGTTATTCGGTGTTGCAAGAGTCCTTGGAATGCCCCGTTAGTGATAGTAGGGAAGAAAGATGGATCTATCAGGATGTGTGTAGATTATCGTGGATTAAATTCCATAACAGAAAAAGAGTCATTTCCGATGCCTAACACCAAATTCTTACTAGACTGTCTCGCGAATGCAAAAATATTTTCGTCAATCGATTTAGGTCAGGCGTATTATCAAGTGGAGTTAGCTCCAGAAATTCAAGAGATGACTGCATTCAGTACAAGAGAAGGACAATTTTGCTTCAATAGACTACCATTTGGCTTAGCAACAGCTCCTGCGACATTCCAGAGACTGATGCAGACAGTGCTAGAAGGAATGCTATTCAAGGGAGTAGTAGTTTATCTAGATGATATCTTGGTATATGGTAAAAGTCAAAAAGACCACGATGAGCTATTAAGGGAAATATTCAGAAGAATTCAAGTGGCAGGACTGAAGATAAATCCAGAAAAATGCAAATTCAATAAAACAGAATTGTGTTTCCTTGGTCACACAATTAACGAGAAGGGTATCCAGACAAACAGGAAGAAAGTGGAAGAGATCGAGAAAGCAGAAGTACCAAAATGTTCAAAACAATTGAGATCGTTTCTCGGATTAACGAACTACTATAGAAGATTCATCAAAGACTATGCCAAAATCGCCGAACCATTATACGCTGCAACATCTGGATGCGATAAAGATATAATTTGGACTAAAGAATGCAATGAGAGCTTCCAAACTCTGAAGAGACGGTTGTGCGAAGCACCTATCCTTGATTTTCCAAGAGAAGATATGACTTTTATCTTAGACACAGACGCTAGTTTTGGAGCCATTGGTGCAGTTTTGAGTCAAATTACAGAAGATGGAGAAGAATCTGTCATAGCTTATGGCTCGAGACATATGTCATCACATGAAAAGGGATACTGTGTAACCAGGAAAGAACTGCTCGCCGTACATGAATACGTCATGCATTTTAGAGAATATCTGTACGGGAAAAAATTCATAATTCGCACCGACCGCAAGGCATTGGTTTTCATGAACACTACAAAAACGCCAATCAGTCCGCAATTCCAAACATGGTTAGCTAACCTGTCGGAATATGATTTTGAACTAAAATATCGGAAAGGCGAAGAACACTCGAATGCAGATGGACTATCAAGATTAAAAAGTATGGTTTGCACTCAGTGTCAAACAAGACATGAAAAAGCTAAGCAAGGAAAATCAAAGATTAGATATATATATACTATCCAAAGAACAGAAGCTATGGAAAAAGTATGGGAACAACAACAAAAGGACATTCGTTTTCAAGAGCTGCGAGAGATATTGGAAAATGGATGTACACGGGAGAAAAAGAATTGTTTTCCTTTTAACGTAAAAAATACACGAATCGAGGGAGGATTAATAACAGTAGAAAAGAACAAAAATATCTTAATGTTAGTCCCAGAAACATTTGCAGGCCTGTTAACAACAACACTACATGAAGAACTATGTCACATTGGAGTTAAGAAATTATTTCATTATATGGAAAAGATATTTTATTGGCCGAAAATGCAAGAAACAATCCAACTCTGTTTACGATGTTGCGAGATCTGCGCTAAGAGAAAGATCGATCAGACAAGAACCAAGGAAACATTTATTCCTAGATATAGCTCTGAATTCCTAGAACAGATTGTTATAGATGTGGCTTACATGGAAATAAACGCCATGAAAAAATATATGGTAGTAATGGTGGACCGTTTTAGCAAACTGATTTCTTTAACTGCAATAACAAAGCAAGACGAAGGGACCATTTTCAAAACAATACTTAATAGTTGGATCTATCGATTTGGAAAACCGAAGAGCATTTTAACAGATAGAGGCCGAAATTTCGAAGGGAATTTCCTAAGACAGAAGCTACATAAACTTGGAATCAAACAGGAATTCAGTTCACCTTATCAGCACCAATCAAATGGTTTAGCCGAAAGAGCCATACGAACGATAAGAGACCTTATTACAGCAACATTGGCAGGCGGATGTGAAGAGAGAAACTGGCACGAACTTCTACCCAGAATAGAGTTCACTATAAATAGCAGTCGACAAGGTGCTACAGGTTTATCACCATTTGAGATAATCTATGGACGGAGTGTTAACCTACACTCTAACCTGAAACAAGCCGAGATATCAAGAAGCGAAAGAATCGAAGACGCGAGATTTAATTCGAGTAAAGCCGCAGACACTATGAGAGCTATGGATAAGACAAAGAGGGGCACTCGTGTTTTCGAGGTGGGGGAGGAGGTACTCGTACGTAAAGAGCCGCAGAACAGGCACAAGGATGGTATGCAATACGATGGCCCATATAAAATCGCCAGATTTCTATCACCTCATCGAGTCGAACTACATTCACAAGAAGGAACGAAAGAAAGAAGAATCGAGTGGCTGAAGAAGTGGAAAAATTCTTAAGAAGGGGAGAGTTAGATATCTGTTTGTTTAAATAATTTGGATTTGACAGATTTTGTGAATTAATTAAAACTTGTTATTTAGAAATTCTTTGATTAAATATATATTATTAGTTTGAAGATTTTTGTTGCAAATTTAAAGATGGATCTAAAGATGGAGTTAACTATAAGATTGAAACTTTTTATGAGTTTTGTAATAAGTATTATAAAAATACAAATTGGAAATTTCACTTACAAACTAAAATACAACAAAGGAATAAAGATCTAGGTATTAAACATGAACCAATAAAAGTAGAAGAACCGGAAGAACCTCATACTTTTGAATATCATTACCCTGGAATAATTCAACTAGAAAGCTTTAAATATTTAACAGCTACTAAGTTCGTAAGATATAAAGTAACAAGGGAAATAAATATTAATGTTCCTTATGATTCTAGTGATGATATGAGTAAACCACAGGATGCTCAGCAACCAGAAAGAAGAAGAATGACACAAAGAAGAAAACGGCATGGATACCAAATAATACAAAGAAATAAAAGAATACAAAAAGCACAAAGAAGAATAGCAATAGTAATAAGAATTGTACAAGGTCATGATGAAATTGAAATATTTTTTACTGCACCAGTATCTTTTATTATCAACTCCGAGGAAATAGAAGAAGAAATTGATAAACAAGTTGAAACATTAGCAACAAGAATTGAAGAAAAGGGTTTGGGTTTTTAAAAATATTCGAAATATTTCATTAAATATAAACCAATTCAAATCACCAATTGGTGGATCTTATGTTCCTCTTCCATTTAAATCTAATGTTATACTCAATATTAAATATGATGATAATTAATATTTCGTATCTTCATCCATTTAAATCAATTGAATGAGAATGAATTGAATTTAAATGGAATAGAATTTCCAATATCATTAAAAAATTAAAAAATATAAACTATAAAAAATATAAAAAAATATATAAAAATATAAAAAAATTTCATAAACAAAATCCATCAATAAAAATTAATGTATTCACAATAAACAAGAAGAATAAACTTAGAATGATTTATAAAAGTCATTTAAATCCAAATGGTTGTAATTTATTATTGTATGAAACTCACTATGTTTTGTGTAAGAATATTTTTGTATGATAAAAGTTATTATATTTATCCATGTCTGAATTGTTTTTGTTCATTTCGTGTTAGAAATGCATTAATATCCCATCAAAATATGTGTGTTGAACATAGAGAAGCAAAAGCTATTTTCCATCTGCTAGTATTTAATTGAGCATTAATAATATATTGAATGAGCATTAATAATATATTGAATGAGCATTAATAATATATTGAATGAGCATTAATGATATATTGAATGAGCATTAATGATATATTGAATGAGCATTAATGATATATTGAATGAGCATTAATAATATATTGAATGAGCATTAATAATATATTGAATGAGCATTAATGATATATTGAATGAGCATTAATAATATATTGAATGAGCATTAATAATATATTGAATGAGCATTAATAATATATTGAATGAGCATTAATGATATATTGAATGATCATTAATGATATATTGAATGAGCATTAATGATATATTGAATGAGCATTAATAATATATTGAATGAGCATTAATAATATATTGAATGAGCATTAATGATATATTGAATGAGCATTAATGATATATTGAATGAGCATTAATAATATATTGAATGAGCATTAATAATATATTGAATGAGCATTAATGATATATTGAATGATCATTAATGATATATTGAATGAGCATTAATGATATATTGAATGAGCATTAATAATATATTGAATGAGCATTAATAATATATTGAATGAGCATTAATGATATATTGAATGAGCATTAATGATATATTGAATGAGCATTAATGATATATTGAATGAGCATTATTTGTATTTGTAATTATTTGTATGGTACCTTTTGGTGGATGTATTAATTTTTTATCTTGTGTCTTTATTGGTGAGTTTAGTATGGAAAGAAAGAGAGAACCGAAAGCTATACTGATATCCATATAAATCCAATATGGCAAGATATCCATCATGCCCCAGATGACTGAAGTCGATGACCCTCTGTTGGGATATGAATGGTAGAAGGTGAAAATTAAAAGACCTGCTTCGTCTAAGCAAGCTTTTGTTAAATAAAATTAATATAAAAAAGTTGAGCTTATTCCTGCCGAAATCAGCATACAGAACAGCCAAATAATGTGAAGAAAACCCATCAAACGAAACCTGCCTGCCATGAACAGACTTCAATGTACATGTTTTATAATGAATGTCCATTTTATGTAAATATAGAACATTTTTATTGAATTAAACAAATTGTATACTTTAAAGTAATATAAATATCTCTGTATGAAGTTTTGAAAACTTTCAAATTAAACTAAGGGATAGCTGGCTTGCGTAGCGATTCCACAATGATTGGCTTTATCTTTGGACATTTTTATGTATCCCGAAATGCCCCAATTGCTCCCCCAACTAAATAAATACACTTTAAAAATGGATTCAACCAGTGACATTATACCTATTCTTCACAATCCAGTAACTATTCTTATTCTCATATCCATAACCGACCACTAAAACGGCATGATCTAGTTGATCAGTCGAGCATTTCCGATCATTATAAATTCCTCCCCTAAAACACAAATCAGAAAAACTTTTTTTTTCTTTTGAAACTATTTTTTACTTGTAAAATTGAAAACTTTTTTGTGTTGCGTCAATTCCAACTGAGACTGGGCCAATAGTGGCAACGGCAATGGCCAAATCGGTTTCATTTCCTACTTTGATATCCACAAATCCACTGCAAGTTCCAACTACTTTGGATTTATTATATTTACAGCGGCCCTCCTAAAATTTATGATTCCATGTGAGAATTAAAAAATTTAAAAATCCCATTTACAATAGCAGTATATTGATAGTCATTTTGAGATTGGATACCGAATCTTTGAACATATTTAAAGGAATTATCCATTGAACCACCTCTACATCCAGTATTTTGAAACCCACCGCTGCAATCAACTATTTGTTGTTCAGAGAAACTAACTAAACTTCCAGTTTTCCTGAAATGTTGACCTTCAAGGGATCCAGTAGTCGAAAAAGAATAACATGATCCGCAAGTTCCCTGATGAAACAACTCAGAGGTCAACTTAAACAAAACAGAGAAAACTAACTTGATCCTTCACTGGAGTTACGTATCCTTTTATTCTCCAATCCACAGATGAAGGCAACTCTCCCATATTTTCTGGAGCCATAAATTCAGATCGTTTCGATGAGGATCTAGTCAATTTCTTTCCAGAAAACATGGCTTTAAACTCTTCGTTAGTGAGATCCGAGTATTCATTTAATCCCAAATAATGCCCATGCCTACCTAAATCGTACTCAAGATTATGTTGTCTAATATAATTGAGATTCTGTTCCCAGATGATTCTTTTCCTGAATTCAGTGAAAGGTTCGTATTGTCTTCCGTACTCGGTTTTATAGATTTCCCATTCCTCATTCAGATCATTGTTGATCTTGAGTTCCTCGGGCTGACCTTGAATATCCAAAAAGAAAAGAAAAAGTAGAACAAATACCTTCATTATATGAAATTGATAGAAATGATTTCATTTTTATATCATCATTACTATCAAGGTGATCTGCAATACACACAAAATATTATTATTTATGTACATATAAACAAATATTAATTAATTTATTAACATCATATATGATTCCATAATAATAATTATAATTATATTTGTTGAGAAAATTGAATTAAAGTTATATCAATATCAATGTTCAAATTTTTGATTTAATTTTTGATCCGGTTGGTCAAAATTATATTACAATTACAATAAGTTTAATTCTAATAAAACCACAATTATTTATTTGTTAAAAATTTCATTTATTTCTACTATGATCACAAATCAAATTTTAATTTCCTTAATAAATTTGTATCTAGTCATAATGTAAAAAATATTAAATTTCAACAAAAAGATCAATAGTGAACAAAAAAGTTAAGGATTTTGCTGATATAATATTTAAAAAAATAATAATAATAATAATAATAATAATAATAATAATAATAATAATAATAGTAATAATAATAATAATAATAATAATAATAATAATAATAATAATAATTAAATAAACACGGTAAAGATTTATTAATAAAAATCGCCATTCGTACATCTTTTTCACTATATATTTCGATATCATCACTATCATCATCAGGTTACCTACATTCACGACGGATGAATAACTATACTATATTGATAATATATAAACAAATTATCAATTCTATAAATTTTAAATTATAAATAAAAATTTTAAACAATTATTTTTTTTAAATAATTTTCAATAATCAATTATATTTAAACTTTTAAAATTATTTTAAAAATATTATTTTAATTAATTTTTTAATTATTTAACATAACTATTATTCAATATACATCAACATACAAACTTTTAATTAAAAACATTCAAAACACATACGTATTCACTGCATTCTGCACATTGATTTTAGGATTAAAAGTTCTTATCAATAATGCTTCACATACCACACGCTCAAAACAATTATCAAAATTTTTTGATAAGATTTTAAAATCAGACATTNTCAAAGACTGGTTTATTTTAATTTATTTTTGCACATATATTTAAAAATGTAATGAATTTAAATTCGATTTATTTCTTGTAACAGAAAATATTAAAATAATTTGTCTTTGATTAACATCATTTTATCAATATTGATTATTAATAATTTTTTATTATGTTAATTAAGTGTTTAATAATAATCAATTCAGGGAGGAAATTAGGCAGATGTTTTGTGAATAAAAATTAGAATTCTATATTTTATGTCTTCCGTTGTAATTTTTAAATATTTAAATAATTTTACTTAATTTTTCACTAACTACTGATTGTAATTTAATTTACAATATTTTTGAATTCTAACACAAATAACAAAATTTATTTATTTAAAAAATATTTGATAAAATACACTGAAGAAATAAGATTTTTAGTTTTTTGGTTAATTTGTTATTGTGTACATGATTTAATGTATAGAGGATTGTTTAGTTTGTATAGATCCTTCAAAGTTAATTTGTCCTTATAGATGCTGTCAAGAATATTAGAAGAAACAAATAGTACAGATTCAACTTGCTGAATTAAGAAGGATTATAAGCAAAATTTGTGATGAATAATAAACTTATTATTTTGTCTTTAATTATTATTATTATTATTATTATTATTATTATTATTATTATTATTATTATTATTATTATTATTATTATTATTATTATTATTATTATTATTAATAATAATAATATTAATATTCGCTAAAATTTAATTCATAAAACTTTGCGTTAAAAATATCTATTAAAATTAATTACAAACTTTTTTTAAATTTCTCCGAGGCCATAGGTTTTTCAAAATATTTGACAATAAATTTTAAATTATTACACTAATTTACTTTATTTTAAAAATATTACATTAATTTACTTTAATTCAAAATCAGTACCAAATTTCAAGTTACCATCGATTAATCAAAATATTTTACTATAAATTCTTGTACAAAAATCTAGAAACCTTAAAATACCTTGGCTTTTTTAGTCACAGTCGAATTTTGTGTACAAAAAAAATCTAATGGCCCAAAGGGACCCCCTCATTATAGTGCAAATCTGAAAAAGTACATTGTAGCCCTCTGGAACAATGGAAAATGCCATGCAGCTTTATGGAGCAAATAGAAAAAAGTTTCTAGGGTGGGGGTTTAACAGTGGATACACCGAATGGTCTGCCCCACAGGGTTATCAACTACCTACTACTTATAATTTGTTTTATTGTTTTGTTTTGAATTTTAGAGGACATTTAGGAATTTTTAATTCTTCGAAAAAGTTTTATTTTGATTCAGTTTATTTTTAACCAATGAGAAATAAGAAATAGGAAATAAAAGAGAATATTAAAAGCATTTGAAAATTGAAGCAACCAAATTCTAGGAAATTCAAAAGGACTATTTTTATAGTTGAAAATTCTTTCAATTTATTAAATATATACTTTGCAGCAAAAGGCTTAAATTATCATTTAATTGTTTAATATTATATGGGTAATTGAACTTAATCATTCTTTTATTATAATCATTATTATTATTATTATTATTATTATTATTATTATTATTATTATTATTATTATTATTATTATTATTATTATTATTATTATTATTATTATTATTATTATTATTATTTAGAGCAACAATAAAAAAATTTAATTAAATTGCAAATTAATCAGTTCTTTTTAAACTAAAGGATAAGTGGCCACTGAAGCAATTCCACAATGATTTCTCCCGTCTTTTACCATTTTGGCGTATCCTTTTTCACCCCAAGTAGTTCCCCATCTAAATAAATATTATATGAAGTAGTTGGATTGGTTTATTTCTACTCATTCTTCAACAACCAAAAGTTGATTCCGTTCTCTGATCCGTAACCAACAAGTAAAAGGGCGTGATTTAATAAATAAGACGAACAATTCGCATTTTTGTAAATGCCACTTCTGTTTAAAAATGTAAATAAAACATTTAGGATTCAAAATAATGTCCTACTTGTAATTTATGAAATCCTTTTGAATATTTATTGTAACAGACACAGGTCCAACCCTTGCAACAGCGATAGCCAAATCAGTCTCATTTCCTGGTTTTATGCGAACATATCCTTTGCATTTTTCAACAACTTTAGATTTATTGTATTTACATTGCCCAATCTAACTCTCATAATTGTACATCAAAATGAATATAATATTAATTTTATTTACTTTTCCTTCGTACGGGTAATCTCCCTCTAATTCAATGCCGTATTCCATCATATAATTATATGATGTCTCTATAGATCCCCCACGACATCCTTCATTTCCAAAAGAGCTGCTACAATCAACCAATTGCTGTGCAGAGAAATTAACTAAATTTCCTGTCTTCCGAAAATGTTGACCTTCAAGTGACCCTAAGGTTGAGAAGGCATAACATGACTCACAAAATTTCTGATAAAAACTGGCAAATAAAAGGAAACAAACCACGAAAATCTAACTTGATATTTCACTGGAGTTACGTATCCTTTTGTTCTCCAGTCTACTGACGTAGGCAAAGCTCCCATATTTTCTGCAGCCATAAATATTTTTGATTTCAGCTTAGTGGTTCTTGTCTGTAAAACATGTGTATTTAATTCTTCGTATGTGTGATCAGAAAATTCATTTAATCCCAAATAGTAAGTGTGCTTTCCAAGATCATACTCAAAATTATGTTGTCTAATGTCTTGAATCTTTCTTTCCCAGATATTTCGTCTTTTGATGTCAGTAAAACCTTCGTACATTTTGCCGAATTGTGTTTTATATGTTTCCCACTCTTTATTCCACTTACTATTAATCCCAAGATCCACATGGGCGTCAGCTATAGAGACGAGGCAAAGAAATAACAAAGTGAAGTCTTTCATCTTTTAACGTTGTTGTTGTTTAAGCGAACTTTTATAGTTTGTTATTTTAACCAAAGTCCATTTTAGACATGGAGCTTGCAAGAGTCCGCCTGTGAGTGGTATAATATCTGAACTTCTCTTAGTACTCGGATTCTCTTAACATTTAGATACAAATCTGATTATATGGCTTTAATTATCAAAGTTCAGTTTCATGATGTATCTCATGGCCGCCCATTCGGAATCATTTGATTCATTATCCGAATTCTGAAACGTTTTACAATTGAGACATTTTTGATAATTTCTCATTCTTGTTTAGTTTGTCTAATAAGATATATGGTCGTATTGTACCGATTGTACCCATTCACGTCTGATCCTTCCATCTAGATTGGAACTGATAGCGGATGAATCCTTCTATATAAGAGTGTAGTAAAATATCTCAAGAACAGAATTCTCTAGAAATATCTTGGACCTATAAATGAGTTAAGGATGGGATAAAAAGGCTGGATCCAAAACAAAAGTATATCGGTTATATAAGATAAAAATGACCATGTGTTCGTTGTGGTTTCCTTTGAAATGAATTAGAAAGATTAGTGTTTCCACTCACCGGTCTGATTTTGATGGTGATATATTCTCTATTTTTAAGAAAACATAGATTACCCGGAAAATACATACTATGTAAATTAACGCATTGACTGACAAAGCGGTTATAGCTGTCATCCTAAATTTCAAATTCGGTTAAACGACGGATGTCACTTTTGTATATTCGAAATGGTACTGTAAACGAATGGCTATGGCTCTATTAGTAAAAGATCAGTGACTAAAATAACTTTTTCTAACAATGTTGTCTTTTCCATAATGTCGTCAGTCATGAAGCTCATGAATCTTCAACGAGAAGAATATAAATGCATAAAGTAATTTTAATGGAATTTTGGTTAACAACCAATTTTGTAAATTTGTTGAGTATATTAATTTTACACGAAAGAAATTATTTCCCTTATTAACCGTCAATACTTTGATCGGTTAGCAAAAGGATAAAAAGTACCATTGAGGGATAATACTTTACTACAGGCATGTGAAACACGCGGACCGTCGACATATTCTCTGCGGCCCGCCACAATAGATAACCAATATGATTACTTAACATTTCAGTCAACCTTAATTCCTTTTAAATAACTCGTAAATTACCATATGTTTTTCAAAAATTTACATCTTCATTTCATCTTGTTAAGACAAAATCAAATTTTGCATCATAACAGATGGTTACATCCATGTGCAAGCGAAGTAATCAAATACTTAGTAAATAATCAGATCATTTTCGACTGAAGCAACACAGCATCATAAATGCTTGAGTAAGATTAAGCAACAATAAAAGGAAAGAATAAGTTAGATAATATACTGCATGTTTGTCTACTGCATGTTTGTCTATTGCACATGTACTATTGGAATAAATTATAAACAATGATATAATCTGAAGATCTAAACATTTAAGAATCATTAACCAAACAAAGCATTGTTGCAAATTTGTGGTACAACCTTCGCGTTCTCATGGTGTTTAGACATCAAAAGAATATCCAACAACACTATTAACCACTTAATGTACGTGCCCGTGACATATACGGCGCATCTTACTGGCAATTTTGTACACGCCCGTGACATAGACGGGCGAACATTATACATATTTACTTAGGAGTTCTAATATTCGTATAGAAACAAGTTTTGCAATAGAATTTGTAATAAATGTTTGAAGAAATTAGAAATTTTGTGCACTTTCCCATTTAAATAGATGAATCAAGTAATATTAATAACCACCTTTTTCTACTCTGCTACAAAGGTTATAATTATTTTGAGTCAGGACTTGGATTGCAGTAAATGTTTCAGAACATACATGAGGATCTCAAAACATGACTGGGAGCGCTTTTCGTGTTTTTTTCGTGAATTTTTACAAAATATATTCATATTTGGCATTCGTTTCAAACCAAATTTTACATACACATTTTTTTCTCAAAATCAAAAAATTAGAAAATTTTAGACCGCGCTGTTTAAGTACCGCGTTATACGGGGAATTTTCTTCTTGTATTGAAAATAGTATCGAATATTATTAGCGTCTTGTCGTTGTAACTTTGTTAATATGGCCTTTAAAGCACTATATGACTTCTCTTTCTCTAAGACGACAATTTTCAACACAAAATAATTGGAAACATTCAAAATAAAATTGTTCAAAGCATTTTTGGTTTTAAATTTTGAATCCAATGATTTTATCAACAATGCTTTACAAATAACACGTCCATAATAATTATTAAAATCTTTTAATAAAATTTTAAAATCAGACATGCCTATTTTTCTGATACAGTCTTTATTGTGCTCACTAATATTAGTCAATGAATTCAGTCGATAATGTTCTTGAGCTCGAATACAGAGATGACGGGAAACATCTCCAATTTATGTAGCATCTCATTTTTCGTGTAAAAACTTTAAACATTATAACAATATTTAATTCTTTACTCATAAATGTTCCTGTCTTTTCGTGAATGACATCTATTTTAGAAGCACTACAACAGAATCATTTTTATCATCTACAATATCTTTACAGCTGTAAAAAGCCTAATATATCATATTAAATTTAAACTAGCATCTTTTTACACTATTCATTATTGAAAGAAAATTCACTTTTGTAACAGAGGATAAAACTTCACGAAATACCGTTTTATCCAAAGGATCATGTTCAGATATGTTTTTAATCAAAAATAACATAATTAGTGTGTTTAAAAAAATGACTCAACATTTATATTGGTATTGTCATACTAGGATGATTAAAAGGGAAAGATAAATAAATTGTTGTTGATTATTTTGATTGTATGAAGATCTCGCTCATCATTTTTTAAGTAGTGAGTAAAACATCACAAACATTGGAAAGACTTACCGTCATCTCTGTACTCGAGTTCTTGCACACTGCATTCATGGAATTCACCAATATTAGTGTGAGACTTTATTTTTACTGAAATTTGATGAATCTAAGATATCTAAGGCAGAATGAATGCGGAGTCACAAATTCTTTTATTTATTTTATTAAGAATTAAAATATAAATGATACTATAATATAGTATAATGTTATGATATAAATGATATAATTATAGTATTTAGACTAGTGCGCTGCGGTGAACTGATATACACATCTATCGAGACTATTAGTTGAGCAGTTGTAGTGCGTTCGTAAATAAATGGGTGACCAATTTTTTGAGTTCTCATAATTTTCAACTCAATATAAATTTTAACTGGTGTTTTATCTTTCCAATCGAATCTTTATTTCTTTGTGTTTTTTTCGACAACCCTATTTTCGAAATAAAAATAAATATCAAAAATCGTATAGCTTATTCATCTAAATTATATATTAAATAAACAACTAAACTTATTAACACTAGATTTACGGGTAAAAATAGCAGTAAAATAGGTATACCTAATACGATATGTGAAATGAGGGAGTCGGTAGAGGAGAGTAATTAATATTTACCTATATTTCATGACGTATCTAAAGACCAACATATTTATTCAACAAATAATAAATCAGAATTATATATACGTAGCAATAGAATTTTGAATGAGTCAAATTGGCTAAGTCCGTAAATCCAGTGTTAAAATTCAAGGTCACACTGATAGATAAAAAATATTTAAAATAATATATAATCATAAATTATAAAGAGTAAAACAATAAGAAAGGTTAAATACAATTTGAAAATTATAGAAACAAATTCTAATTTCTAAATTTAATATAGACAAAATATCAAAATATTAAGAAAGATTTATTAAAGAAAATATTTAAGGTTCAAAAGGTATTAGAATAGTTCAAATTAAACTAATGGATAGCTTGCAGAGGTGGCGATGCCACACTGATTGTTTCTGTCCTTTGACATTTTGATGTATCCAGAAATACCCCAGGAAATACCCCAGCTAAATAAATACAACATCAAAATACTTTTCTTCATTCTAAAGATTTATACCTATTTTTCACAAGCCAATAGTTGACTCCATTCTCTGATCCGTAACCGACTGCCAAAACTCCATGATCCAATTGGTCAGAGGAACATTGGGGTTCATTGTAAATACCTCCCCTGTTAAAATAACAATATAATAATAACAATACTCTTTCGATTTGAAACCGTTTCATACTTGTATAATTGGAAGCTGTAGTTACTGGCATCAATTGCTACCGACACAGGTCCAACAGTTCCAACCGCCACTGCCAAATCTGATTCGTTTCCAGCTTTAATATCCGTAAATCCACTGCATGTTCCAGCTACTTTTGATCTGTCATACTTACATTTTCCGTCCTAAATTATCGGTAGGCATTGAAAATTGAACATCAACAATAGAATTAATCTCACAGTTGCAGTATATGGGTAATCTCTCTCTGATTCAATGCCGTATTTCATAACATATTTGAACGCATTGTCCATTAATCCTCCGCCACATCCTTCATTTCCATAATCACCGCTGCAATCAACTAACTGTTGTTCAGAGAAACTAACTAAGCTTCCAGTGTTCCTGAAATGTTGACCTTCAAGAGATCCAGTAGTCGAGAAAGCCCAACATGATCCACATTGTTGCTGATAATACAAATTATAGATCAACTTAAAACAAAACACAGAAAATCTACTTGATTTTTCACAGGAGTTACGTATCCCTTTGTTCTCCAGTCTACTGTCGTAGGTAAAGCTCCCATATTTTCTGGAACCATAAATTCAGATCCCTTTGATGAGGATCTTGTCAATATTTTTCCCAAAAATTTGGCTTTAAATTCTTGATTAGTTAGATCAGCGTATTCATTCAATCCCAAGTAGTAAGTATGTTTCCCAAGATCATACTCGAGGTTGTGCTGTCGAATGTATTTAAGGTTTTGTTCCCAGATGATTCTTCTCGTGAGTTCAGTGAGAGGTCCGTACTGTCTTTTGAATTGAGTTTTGTATAGTTCCCAATCTTCATTCAACTCGCTGTTGATTGAGAGTGTCTCATGTGCAGCTTGAATAGCTACAAGGAAAACGGATAACAAAACGAATGCCTTCATCTTATAAAAATGTAGGTATGAATTCAGTTTTTATAGTAACCCTACTGCCAAGGTTCAATTTCAAGATCGGCTTGTGATAAAACTTGTGATCGAATCACAATTATTTTACATCAAGCCTCCATATCATGTAATAAATATTCAATTTCAATTATCACTTACTAAACCTGAAATTATAATAATTATAATATTAAAAATATGTCAAAAATCATAATTACAATAAAAATCTAAAATTTTATAAGTATAATAATTATTACAAAATAATTATTATCATAATTATTATAAACAACATAATTCTTTTCGCTATTGTCATGTTTCTTAGAAATGAATTGTTTTATTTGATTTCATTTTCCTCTAATAATTTTTGGGATTTATTCCCCAATGGCGGCCTGATATTGCAAACATCAAAGCGATTCCACAAGGGGGCACTTGAATAAATCTCAAGAAAAAATTGAATTATATCATTGAAAAAGTATAAACCTAATGAAAAATTATTAACAAAGTTGAGAGTGTCACTACTATCATATTAATAATCTCACAGAGGAGATTTTGAGGCCTCAACTTCTGTTTTATAGCTGCGTCGTAATTAAACATTTTCCAAGGTTTTTTTTTATTATTTAGCAGAAACTTAAAGTGAAATAATAATAATAATAATAATAATAATAATAATAATAATAATAATAATAATAATAATAATAATAATAATAATAATAAACAGTACAAGCTTTGTGATACCCAGTGCAAATCCCAATAGTAGACTAGTTTCAAGCTTTTGGTTCTCATCAGTACTATTGCAGGAGACGCGAAGATTTCTCTTCGCGCCAGGTAAGTATACAATATTGTTGACTCAACTCTATTGCATACTTCCCCGGTACACTGGAAATCACATCGCTTGCAAATTAGCTTGGTCACAGAAAAAATCTGTAAACTTGTAAACATGGCGTATGAAAAATCATAATCACCTCTGTGGACTAAAAAATTAGTCGATACACAGAAACTGTTTACAAGTGCATCCGATTACCTTTTGCATATTTAACTTATAAAGTAATGGTGTAAAATATTTTTGTCGGATGTCTCACTTGAATAAAATAAACAGTACAAGCTTTGTGATAATAATAATAATAATAATAATAATAATAATAATAATAATAATAATAATAATAATAATAATAATAATAATAATAATAATAATAATAATAATATTAATAATAATAATAATAACAATAATAATAATGACAAAAGAAATCTATATAGATTAAAACAAAATCAGTATCACTAAAGTGTATACACTGGAGTCATGCTTGTGTGGAATGGAAACCCTTAATCTTTTAAAAATGGGACCATTGATAATAATTATAAACAATCATAAGGGATGTTCCTATTCTCTATGCACCTATCCCAAATGTGGAAAAGTTTCAATTCTTTATTGTCTGCTGAAAGAATAATTATCTCGATTCCTCTTTTAAGGTCGTATTTATTCTGTTGAGGAATATTAACTTTGAATTTCTTTATAAAACTTTGACAAATGAAATCGTAAATTATAAAATGTTTTTAAAAAGAAATTTGTTTAAAATTTCTATTTAAGGGTTCTTAAAACTGTATATTTTTTGAAATGGAAATTTTTGTATTTTGCTGAATAATAAAGTTTTGCAAAAGATTTGAATTGCCTTAATTAATGGAAGTTAATTTATATTAGCACCGCTAATATGTAAATTTAGATCTAGTCCTTGACTTAGTATTAGTTAGACCAATTGTTGTTGGTCGTCATGATTTTGTTCTTGATACTGATGATCCAGGTCTAGCGGAAATCCCGGTTGGTGATATTGTCGGTGTTACTGTTGTTTTACTTGATGCATTTTATAAAGATCAAAAATTTGTTCGAATCGGTTATTTTGTCAGTAATGAATATGAAAAAGAAGAAATGAATTCTGCTTATTCTATGCAAAATCAAGCATTTCAAGGCTGCAATAACGAGGACAATCTCAACTGAGAGATAAATCCAACAAAATCGAATCTCAGTAAAATATCTTTTACCGAAACACCTTCAATTGTTAAAATTGTTAAATTTATTTGATAATTTGGAAGCCCTTGTTATTTCAGGATTTTTTATATAATGTATTATAAACATTTTATATGTAGCAATGTCTTTTCATTTTCTTTTGTGTTAATATATAAATAGATAGATAGATAGATAGATAGATAGATAGATAGATAGATAGATAGATAGATAGATAGATAGATAGATAGATAGATAGATAGATAGATAGATAGATAGATAGATAGATAGATAGATAGATAGATAGATAGATAGATAGATAGATAGATAGATAGATAGATAGATAGATAGATAGATAGATAGATAGATAGATAGATAGATAGATAGATAGATAGATAGATAGATAGATAGATAGATAGATAGATAGATAGATAAATGGTTAGAAAATAAATACATAGATCATACTTTAATGTTTTTATCTAACATGAATATTTTTAAAAAGTTTAAAAAAATTATTTAATAAAAAATATTATTTAATAATAAAAAAAATTATTATTATTTTAGCTTTTAATAAGTATTATATGTAAATAATATTTGTAAATAATACATTAAAGCTGTAAAGCTATTTGTAGAATGAAGTGTTTGGTGTTTTCTTGCTCTAGATATTGTTTTAATATTAACAATAATAATAAATTTAAAATTTTGAAAAGCGTTGTTCATCGATGGATGATAATCGGTCAACGAAATATAAAAGTCTGCTAGTTTTGTTGTGGAAAACCTTTTAATCTCGCTGCTAAATTATAATTTAAAAATAGATTTTTCTATAAAAAAATTAATTTTTAAAAAAACAATAATATTTCACTTTTATCTTCACTAATCACTGTAATAATTCAAATAAATGTTTTTTTGAAAATATTAATTTAATATTTTATTGACAAATTATAAGTAAAATATTAAGTTCAGTTTATTTCTTTTCTGTTTTGTCCCTTGAAATTTTATGTTTTAGACATTTGTTATTTTGTCATTTATTGTAGATATATTTTAAATTTGCCGATGTCACTTTCAGTAAGTTCTTATTTTTTAGAAATGTTTCTTTCTTCAACGTCCGGTTTAGGCTTTCAGACAATGAATACAAAACCGGCCTCCCGGTCCAAAAACCGGATATCTTGTTACAAGTTTGTATTATATAATAATAATTTTAATATGAAAATATTTTATCAAATAACTTATATTTTCTTTTTATTTTATAATTTTTATATTAAAATTAAATTTTATAACACCTGTTCACTTTATTTCAATATCCTATATTTAATCATTGAAACAAAAGTCACGGTAAATTAATTTAAATAAAACCTAAATAAATCATTAGTTAATAAATAACAAATTTAAACAAAATATAAAAGCAAATCGTTGCTATCGTGTAACTATGGATAAGAAATTGAATGTCTAATTTTAGCAAAACAAAGTTAACCTATTTTGAACATTTCAATTGTTTTAAAAATTACAAGAAAATTGTTACACTTTAATTAAACAAAATATAAATAGCATGTCTGTTTAAATTATAAAAAAAAATTCTATTATTTTTCAGCGTGATACTTTAACGGCTGATATTTTCTCTCACTTATTCCACGAAATCTCTCTTGGTTAGATCCCTACGAAAAGGATATTGTACTATGTTTGGAGGAAATATTTATGTATTTTATAAATTTATGTATTTTAAAGACTTGTAAATATATTTGTTTTCAATTGAAAATACCAACCAATGTGCATCAGACACACAAGCACACACACATTTCTGGACAGCTGTTTACTTCTGCTGATCACATGTCTAAAAATTATTTCTGAAATGCTTTCTGAATTATGATAATTATTATAGAATTTAGTGTTGGTAGAGTTTTTAATTTGTCTACGTCTAAATTGAAGTTTATTTTATAATTATCAGAAAAAATATGTTTAGGGTAAAAATTCAAACACCGATAGAAATATGCAATAATTTTGTTTTATTTTAATGCTCTCCAAACAAAATGTAATCACTATCAATTTGTCTGGATTCCTTTTTCATGGACTTCTTATTTATCTATGACGACCGTTTGCATGCAAATTCTATTGGATAACAATATAGGTGAATAGGAATTTAATTAAAAATTAATTACATTAAATTCAAGCTAATTTTACCTAGATTTTTAATTTTAAATTATCTAAATGTTTTTATAATAAGTTGAACGCGATAAATTTTTGAAGGAACTAATTTTTAAGCTATTCAATATACATTGTTTTGACTATGAATCAGTAAACTTATCGATGTTTTTTTATATTCATAAATTTTCGGCACTGCCTTTTTCAAGTGATCTTGAATATAAAAAAACAAGCTCTTTTTAATAAAAACTATAATTATCATGCTAATTCATATTAAACTCTTTTAATTATACTAATGAGTTATTATGTATATACGTTGAAAATGAATCAAACTCATTTGATATTAAAAAGTAGGTGACAAGTATCAGATTAGAATTAGATAAGGATTTGAGTGATTCGTCAAGGCTGCCAAGGCTTCCTTACTTCCCCTAGAACCAGATAGGCTCCCTTAATTCCCTCTAATTCTACAAATGGGACCTACGGCCCCAGTTTGGAAACTAATATTGTAAGTTATGAGTAAGTTAAATTTCTCATGATCCAATTTAATGTTTTTAACATAAATTCAATTTTTTTGTTACTTTATTCCATACCCAAAGTAAAAGACGAATGCTTGGTTTTGCTTCTCTTTTAGTATTGAAATTATCCATGTAAATAATGTCTCTCGGCTGAAACAATCTTCAATAAATTCTCTTTTGACAATCATCTCTTAGCAAATCTCTTGGTTATGATCTGCAAATAAAACAATAATTAACTGCAATCCGTGTTCCCATCACTTTATTTCCTAACTATTAGTTAATATGTATCAACTAAATGTTATTTACCCACCTACAGGGGCTCACCCATACACATATTCATTGCAACCATCATTTTTAGGGACCTGACACCCTGGGTTACCATCATTACATCCTTTCAACGCTTTTATAATCAAAAACGATATTTATCATTTTTTAAATATTTAATAATATAATAGACATCCAGTGCAACTTTATGAATCGGTTGATAATTTAAATTATTATTAAAATTTCTACTAAATATTTTAATAAATAATTATCTAACCTAAATTAATGCAAAATTCACCTAATTAAAACAAATAATTAAAATTTTAAATATTTCGCTAATTATTTTATTGGAAAAAATAATCAATATTTAATCTAATCCAAGATGGAATGCAACGATTCGACAGAATTAATTTTTCTCTGGTCCAGATTTTCCCATTAATCAATGGAATTAAATTTAAAATCCTTAAAAAATATTAAAATCGATATTTTTAATTTTAAAAAAGTCAACATTTAATTAATAATTTGAAAAATTCACAAATCAATGCAATTATTGATTTGGGATTATTAATTCATATCTCGATTTAAACAAAAAAAATAATAATCAAAAAATGCAAAATCTCCACGACAAAAAAATCGAATTGAAGAGAATCTTGTGGTAAGGCGATTAAGTATAACAACAGAAATGGGAATTCTTAAAAAATGATGGGATATTTAAATGTCTGTCAATGGAAGTAAATCTCGATCCAACTCCTCGTGTTCAGCAATCAAAGGAATACTCAAATCCCAACAATATATTTATTTCCAAGTTGTCCTTAATTTTGCTAAGTGTATATTTTTTCTCTTCGATCAGATCGCGCTTTCTGTTTATTGCTTTCTGCTTATATACCATTTTTCCCATTAATCTATCCCTCATCTTGACTTGGTTAGAGAATTTATTGCCAATTATTATTGATCTGACAATCAGCTGGGTAATCCTTGATTAATGGCTTTTGTTAAAACTTAATTAATTAATTAATTGGTTTATGGGCTCCTGAGCCTTCTATATATCTTTAATCGATTAAAGATTATTTTATTCGTCATCAACATTCGATTTGTCACCGGTTACCACTTTCCCCTCTGAAAAATATTGATTTTTACCTTTTCCAAATTTCTAATTAATTTTAATTGATTTTCAAAATTCGTAAATATTTTTATATTTGTATTTTTTATCTTTTATGTAACCCCAAAAAACAACAGAGATGAGAATTCATTAAAAAAACAGAAATGAGAATTCAGTAAAACAACAGAAATGGGCATTTAATCAATTTCTAATTCCATTCGTTGACATCGAGCACTTTTCAGAAAATTAAATTTATTGAAATTCCCCAATTATTAAATTCAATTTTTTCCCAAATATTAAGTCTGTTACAGAAATTCACTTAAAATCAATAAATCAGTGCAAATTCAATTTTAATCACTGAAAATTTTATAATAAAATTGCAGCAAGAAAAATCTAATAAAAAAGATTTAAATAAAAAATATCAGTGAAAATATCTTTTTCAAAATTGATATATTTTTAACTATTTTTATTTTCATTTCTCTTATGGTTTGTAAGTCAATTTTTTTTATATTTAACAAGAATTTTCGGCTAGGCCTTTTCAAAGGTTTGTGTCAATAATTGAAACATACTCAAGTAAAAAGTAAAACTTATTCTTATTTTAATTTTTAAAATTTTTTATGGATGTTTTTAAAGACAGGGAAAGAAAGAGAGATGGAAAATGACAGATAAAGTGTTAGGCGAGTGTTTCCCGACTTTCTTTATACCATGCCACACCGGCCCCTTTGAAGTAGCTGTCAAACTTCGATAATCAGTATTGCCAGTATGCAAAAATAACGGTCGATGAAATAGCTGTATGCACGTTGTTATATTTAGTAGTGAATCAGCATATTATATTAAAAAGAAATATATGTGGAATAGTTGATAATTGCTGACGTGTCCCACCTCCGAGGCCTGATGCCCCACTGTGGAAAACACTGAGTTAGGCCATTAGTTAAACCTATTACATTATACCGAGAAACATTGAGTGAATTTTCGAAGATAGTTTTCAACCACTGTTTACCTTTCAATGTGATCATAAAAACACAACTGGGATCGGAAGACATCCCATCTACATGTCGCTTTCCTGAAACTGTCCTCAAAGATCAAAGATGAGTATTTTGAATGGTTTTGGAATATGGTTTTGAAAGTCCCATTATTTTTTGTCCATTAACAAAAGCCATTATTAAAGTAAAATAAATTTATAACTTCTTATTAGGTCAGTGTTTATGTTTTAGTGTTTCTTAACCGCTTTATAGTCACAGCTCACCAAATAACTGTATAATTTGTTGGGGACCCCAATTGTTCTTTATGTATATTTTTTATAAAAATCGATTTTTTTCAATTTACTAATATGAGATAAAATAATTTATTCATAATAAAAATAAAAGATAAATTCAATTATTTTTTAAAACATATTTACAGTAGCGGAGTTGCAAATTAAAACGGCCCCAGAAAACCAGGTAAACTCGCAACAAAAAGATAAGGATGTATAATTATTTATGTTTATTATGAACAAATATATAATAGAAAATTTTAACTTACCATTATATGCAGGGTTACACAAATACCGTATTTAAGCGCGTATTTTTTAACAATTTTAAAAAAATAGTCTCTAAACTATACTCACTTTTCCCGCATTTTTAAATGAATTTTTTAATTTTTTAAAAATATTTTTCTGTATTATTTTGAAACAAAAAATACTTTTTTACACTGAAACGTAATTTTATGTAACGTTTTCCTTTTTTTAATTAAATTTATGGATTTTGAATTAAAATACGTACTTAAAATTTAATATATATAGAAATGTAATTTTCAATGAATTTGATCATTCTGAAGTAAGTGTCATATCCAGTAATGCAAACTCTGATTTCAGTGGATTTTCAAGTAGTGATATTTTGAAATGGAAGAAATATAATATATTGGAATTTTGTTAAAAACAATGAGTTTAAATAAAAATTTAATTTTTAAATAAATAAAAATATTTAAAATCACTTACTTCAATAGTTATTTCTGAATCATATTCACTCATTTCACTAGTATCTTGCATATACTTTTTTAAGTAGTGTCATGGAACATTTGTAAACAAACTAGTAACTAGAAAGTCACCACATCATCAGAAGATTCAACAACCTGTTTTGTTATAAAATCAAGAAATTCAAATGAACTCAGACACTGTAAATCCTTATAAATCAAAGGTTTTAACAAAAAATCAAGAACCTTAGCTATCTTATACTGTGCTAAATCTACCAATAAAAAGAACCTGTAAAATTGGAAAGCCATTTTTGTGAATTTTTGTAAGGCCATATAATTTTGCAGGTTAAGAATAGCAGCATATAGTTGTTTGCCAAAATCAGAATCTAAATGGTTTTCTTTCATTAGATATCAAACAAGTTTATAAAGAATTTCTTCCAAGCTTTTGCGTAAAATATCTATCTTAACAAATTGTGGGACTTCTAGTGCCTTATAAGCTTTTCCCTTTATCAAACTTACAAACCTTCGTAAGTATTTATTATTTTGTAAATTTATTTTTCCCAAGATACTCAACACTACTCGAGTGTAAGCTATGTTTAACCATATCTACATTAATAAATTCCCCATATGAAGAAGTTATCAAAATAAAAACTAACCACAATTTACATTCAATCAGAAACGAATTTATTGAGATTAATTAATCGATTCATTAAATTGCGTCATTATTGTTTCTGTATATAACTGTTAACATAGATTATAATGTCAGATTGATGTGGATAATTTCCTTGAAATATATTTCATTTGTTTGGTGTTTTAAGTGTTTTTATTAAAAATGGTCCATTGTTTTTTTCGGTATTTCAGTATAAATTTATTTATTTAATTCTTTATTAATTAAATTATAATTTTATTTTGAATTCCAACAATAACTCTCATATTAGAAAATAAAATTGCATAAAATTCCCAGTGAAAACAAAAGATAAAATTGATTCACAATATTTGATGAAACACAAAATACCTACGTCAAGGGGTTGAAGATTTATGTTAAAATTGTTGATTGAATAAAACAAATGGAGCTTAGCAATGATGGGAAATTTAGAAATAAAAGAAATCTCTATTAAATATTGGAAATTAACTGAAATTTTTGAGATATGAAAGAGATTTTTTTCATGTTTTGTAATTGAATTTATTTACAAATAAATAAAAAAATTGGACTGATAAGTTTATTGATAAAATTAATGACAGAAGTGGCAAAGCTTGAAGAGCCTCTAGCTATCACAAATGAAACAAAAAATATATTTAATATGTTTATTTTGTATAAAATTAATCAAATTTAATTAAAATATAATTAATTAAATTAGAAAAGGAAAATCAAAATATTTTGGAGGGAGGGCCAAATGGTTGGGCCGTGATTAGTTAATGACGAATAATTTTGATACAGTGCGGCTCTTGGGAGCTTTAAACAAAAAATTAAATTTATTAATTGAATAATGAAAAAAAAGTATGGGTCATTAACCACTAAAATTCAACTTCGAAGTATAAATTTTATAAAAATAATATTTCAGTTTTAAAATTCATTGAAGAATGTAAATTTTGAAAAAAGAAATTCTACTTTCAGTTTAAAATCAAATTATTTTACTGAAAATGATGCTGAGACAGAATATTCTGTCACAATTTGTTGATTTGAAACCAAATTATTATTATTATAATTATTATTATTATTATTATTATTATTATTATTATTATTATTATTATTATTATTATTATTATTATTATTATTATTATAATATTATATTATTATTATTATTATTATTATTATTATTATTATTATTATTATTATTATTATTATTATTATTTATTATTATTATTATTATTATTATTATTATTATTATTATTATTATTATTATTATTATTATTATTATTATTATTATTATTATTATTATTATTATTATTATTACTATTATTTAAAAACAATAAAATGATAATTAGAGCCTTTTGCTGCAAATAATGTATTTAACCCCTTTACCATCAACTTCTTTTTCTGAAATCGACCCTAAATTGGTGACTTTATTTGTAGCTATAAAAAAATTAATCTTTTAATTATTTTTCAAACATCTTTATCAACAATAACGAACAACTAATAACGAATGACAGTTAACTAATTAATAACAAATAAAGCAGTTTTTAGTATTGTTGTAAAGTAATGAGTAATGGATAACAAGGTAGTGAATAAGATGAACAATTGTTTTGCAAGTTTTTGTGTCTTTTGCTCCAACCTTTTGTAAGAATTTTTTTGTATTGTCTTCAATTTTATTTATCTGACACACTAGAACAGCATAATAACAGTTGTTGTGATGATTTAGCGTATAGCGATGGGGTAATACAGCTACATTGAGGTTTGAAACGTTTTCTGAGATTTCATAGGAAATGTTTTCTGTATAAATTTTTATTTTGTCTAGCCCTGCCATAATTTTTTCCCTCAGCAGGGTTAGAGTTGTAGTAAAGTGCATGGTTATTATGGTTTGATGTTTCTAAATGACCTAGAACGACGTATTTACGTTTAGCCGAGTATACTCGGGTCTACGTGCTGCAGTACGCTTTCAAATATATAAAACGAGTTGACTCGGGTCTACCGGTTATCAGCCGGTTTCGGCTTGACGAGTATCCTTGGGTCTACCGGCAAAGGGGTTAATGAAAAATAATAATAATAATAATAATAATAATAATAATAATAATAATAATAATAATAATAATAATAATAATAATAATAATAATAATAATAATAATAATAATAATAATAATAATATAATAATAATAATAATAATAATAATAATAATAATAATAATAATAATAATAATAATAATAATAATAATAATAATAATAATAATAATAATAATAACAATAATAATAATAATAATAATAATAATAATAATAAAACAATAAAATGATAATTTAAGCCTTTTGCTGCGAATAATGTATTTAATGAAAAAATTTCGACTATAAGATAGTCCTTGTCAATTATTTTTTAATTAAATACATTATTTGCAGCAAAAGGCTTAAATTATCATTTTATTGTTTTTAAAAAATAAATGCTGCTACCAAGAAATCATCATTTTATATTATTATTATTATTATTATTATTATTACGCTTTGTTGTGGTTGAATAACTCAAATGTTTAGAATATGTGTGTGAATGTCCTAGGATGTATGTTAATAGTTTATTGTATAAAATTATATATAATTACTATGAAAAGATATCTAAAATATATTAAATAATATTTCGAAAAACCAAAAATCACGTACTTACTGAAAATAGTATTTATTAATTTATCGCACGTTATTTAGAAATAAAACAATCCTAGTAAAATAAATTATAAAATTATGATTGGGCAATTAAGCTGAAAAATAAGTAAATAAACATCGTCTATAATCTTAATTCTGCCTTATCATTGGTTAATATTGACAAAAACAAATCCAACTGGATAAAAAAATCCTTTGGATATATCGACCAAACTTTCGATCAGTTTCGATGTGGGTTATTACCCATTAATACCGCTAGCTCATTGGTTTGTTAGTTATAGTGCGTTAGAGTATACAATCAATCAGAACCTCCTGTCCCCTTTTCTGCGTTTCTTGGACGCCGGTCAGAAACTTAAATTTATTGAATTAAAATATAAAACCAATTGAATAGGGCAGTATATCCAAAGGAATCATTATTATTATTATTATTATTATTATTATTATTATTATTATTATTATTATTATTATTATTATTATTATTATTATTATTATTATTATTATTATTATTATTATTATTATTATTATTATTATTATTATTATTATTATTAGTATTATTGTTGTTGAGGATACCTAAATGGGAAATAACATAATAAATAAATAAATTACCTGGGGAAAGATCGTCATGACAAACTGGACGATCTATGGGAACTCAGAAAAGAAAGCGGAAGTAAAAAGAAATGAGAAATGAGAAAGATGAAGGAAACAAAAGAAATTAAACAAGAAAATTAAAACCAAGGTCAGTACTAATTAATTTATACAAAAATGAAAAGGAATTTTGAAATCGGGGGAAAAGGAAAACAACAACATCCTTATCTCGACAGCTTGCCAGTGATAACAGAATTACTAGGAGAAGGCGGTTAAACAAAAAAGGGAAAAGAAAAAAATATATTGACATTTGTCAGAGATAAGGCTGACATAGCGGGGAACGCAGAAGAAAATGGAAATGGGAAAACAAAATCTATCGTCAGTGCCATAAACAAAATAACTATATAAAGGAAAACTGGTGGACACGAAAAGAGAACAAATATTGCTAAAGTGGGAACAAAAGTTGAGAAAATTTGGGAGAGACAATTTGTGAGATAAAATTATTGGAGAAAAATTAGACAACGTCGGACGAAACCTTGTTGGAGAAACGATTGTGAAAAATAATTGTGAAGAATAATTGTTTGAGAAGATTTGAATAAAAGAATTAGTTGAAAAATTTAACGAAAAGAAGTTATTTGATTATTTGAATAAATATGTGAAGAAAGTCAAAGAAAACAACCAGCTCAAAGTCCGAGTTGATAAACCAATCAGTGATTTGTGATCTTTTATCCGGTATTATACGCAAGTGCTATTCCTCATCGAGTGTTGTAATAAGAATTGTATAGTCACCAAGCAGAGTGTTGAATTGATTGTCAGTGTAAAGAGAAAGTTTATTTGTGAATCAGTCAAAGACACGCTTGGAGTCAGAGTAACATTTAAATTTATCACCAACCCAATAACCCAACATTATTATTATTAGTATAATTACTATTATTATTATCGTATTTATTAAAAAAAGTTGACTATGAATCATGACTGATTTATTTTCAAGTTTTTTAATACATATAATGTCAATTGAAAAGAAATTATTGGTGAAAATTGAAAAATGTTCTTATAATATTATTATAATTATTAATATTCTTTTTATTATTATTATTGAGTAAGTCAAATACATTTAACATATTAAGCCAAATTTTTATATCTTTTAAACTATACAATTCGTTGCCGATTCGTTGCGATGATGAAAAAATTATTGATTGATATTGGTAAGTGAATTCATCAGTTATTTCACATAACCACAGTTCGGGTGGAACTAAGCCTATTGGACTTTCAGCATGCAAAATCATATTGAATAGATCGCAATAATTATTACAAGATGCAATTCCATCTGCCGGCGGAATAGATTTTGAAACATGTGCATATAAGATATTTCTTGGCATAGAACCAACGATGTATGAGAAAAACCTTGTAAAGTAACAGATTTAGAATCAAAACATCTTGATAACTTCAAAAGTGGTTAATAAATACGACAATAGTTCATAGACATCTAAAATCCCTTTAAGTTCCCGAAATTTATTATAGATTTGAAAATTTCTGTTTCCGGCAAGTTCCAAAAAACCGAATTCGAATACACCCAATTCCGAAATTTAGTAACCTCTATAATTCACACTGGTGTGCACATCAGTTGAGATGAGTCACCATTTACGTGAAAATGAAGTTATTCAATTTCAATTATGCAATTCAGTTATTCAATTTTTTAAAAATGATTTTCAGGTAATTTTTTTAATTTCAGGTAACTTTAAGACTTGAATTTTGATTTTATATAATTATGAGATCATTATTCAAGTTCTTAAATGTTACTATTAGCCAGCATTTATAATATAACATTGATAATTAAATTTCAAGTGTTTTTTTAGGAATTTTGACATTTGGAATTTATTTGGAATTATTTCAATAAAATGTAAGTTAGATATATTTTTGATTATAAATAAATTAACTAATCACCGAAGACATTTATTTTTTTAATACAATTAGGAAAGAAGGAAAGGCTGAATTTTATAATTTTTATAATTTTTTATAATAATTTATTTAAATTTACGAATTGTGAATTTCTTTCAGCAAATTCTAATGTTTTGTAATTTAATGAATAAATCTTACATTGTCAGATTTCCACCTTCGCGAAGAGGCAGTGTATCCTGAAAAATATCTGTAAATCTAAAGAGTTTATATTCTAAATTATTTTATAATTGAATTTTACGATGTATTTTCTTATTTTTCTCTGAAGCTCAAGGTGGAGCTGTCGGATTCTAAATTAAAAGTTTTTTAATAATTTCAAAATAATTATATTTTAACAATATGTTAATGGTTATTTATTTCGGAATAAAAAAGCTATAATAAATTTGCATGCATTTTTCATTATGTGTTTTGTGTTGGTATGTTCAATTATTTTTCTCTCACCTTCACAAATCCTATAATAAAGTTATTAAATTTCGGAACAATAAATTTCTACACACAGGTAAGTTTGTGTGTTCCTATACTATAAATTTATTGATTTTTTTAGATTATAGAAGTTATTAAATTTCGAAATTAGGTGTATCAAAAAATTTAAAACTCCAAAAAGTTCAATTAAAACATTTGTCCGCGTCTGTGTGCGCAAACAAACACAAATAAGATTAATTTTAACAATAAATGCGCACACAAGCGCGAAAGCATCGACTAACAATAAACGAGCACACAGACAGTCAGATAGAAAAGTTATTTCTCCACCTGCCTGGTCGAAACAATTATTATTATTGTTATTATTATTATTATTATTATTATTATTATTATTATTATTATTATTGTTATTATTATTATTATTATTATTATTATTATTATTATTATTATTATTATTATTATTATTATTATTATTATTATTATTATTATTATTATTATTATTAATACCGGTAATATTTTTTCCGGCAAAATCATCAAAATATTATTCAAAAAGATTCCTTGAACTTGATAATTTTGCAAGCAAATCCAAAATTCCTCGTACAGAAAATTTATATTGCCTTCGCGTATAATTACCTCATAATTGAATCTGGACCAAATTGAAATTAAAATTACAGTTTAGAATATTCAATTTTCTTTGTTTTAATTTCCAACGAGAAACTGCGTCAAGAATTATCAACGGTTTTTCATGACGCGATTTATTTAGTTGGCAAACTGCCAAATCTCGCAAACGGCGAACATTAATCTTGCCTAAAACGACAAAAAATATTGATAATAGAGGGTAGGCAAGTGACTATGAGATTTTTAATTGCCAAATTTCAGGCCGACTTCGGCCGTATTTGATTGTGGGAAATCTTGGAGAAGTTCGCAAACCAGTTATTTTTTATGCAACAGAAATTTTCACACTTGAATGCCTTTGAACCCGAAAGTGAAAAAAAATATTATTTATTAGTTATCGATTTCAAAGAAATTGAAATTAATTAAATTAGTTAATTAATAAGAAATTAATCAGAATTATCCACTGCAAATTTGCTTCGATTATATTTTTTTTCTTTTTTCGTTCATTCAAACAATGACATAAATTTTTTTATTTCTTCATGGGAAAATTTCTTTAGGTGGATAGTGCTTTTTCTATAACAACTGTAAAATTGAAATCCTAATGGCTATCAACAAAAATGGGATAATAACTAGCTTGGGTTACCAAGGCAAAGTTCCGTCACGGAATTGTATTGAAATTGAAATAAAATTACAATTAAGCATGATAGCTCCATCATAATCTTACTCATTTGTATGTCTAGAATCATCCGTCATTGACGCGTTGAAATTCAAATTAATTTTTCTAATTAAATATTCAACTTGTTGACGTTTGACGAATGTTTAGGATCGTTTAACGTGTGGAAATATCCATCCTTGGAGTATTTTCAATTTTGTATATGATATCATTGAATGCTAAAGGATATCTTGAAATCCTAGTGATTTGAGTCCATTGACCAGTACCAGACCTCTAGAAGTGTTCTCCCTTGAGGAGAACATTTTTACCTCCATGGTTCATAGTTGTTTTCTGGTAGCATGTTATGTATGTTTATTTTAATCATTATTATGACATTTTTTCTTTATGTGATATTTTTGTCCCAATAAATTTGATAATCAAGAGCATTTTCTGCACTTTCCCATTTTCAGAATGAACTTTTTTATTCCCCAAATGTCTTTAGATTTTATTTGTTTCTGTTTCCTTAATATTTGTCGTGTATTCCTTACTTTCATTACATTATTATTTGATATTCTTATACCAATATGTTTATATATTATACCTCATAAATATGAGCCTTTTCATTCTCTAAAAATTCCTCTACAGTAACTGATGCCAAAATTCTGTGTCAAAAATTTAGAATTTCTTTAAAATTTACAAAACTTTTAATATTATTTTGTTTTAATTCACCATTTTAATTAAAATATTATTACAAACTATTTCCGAAAATAAAAGAAACTTTTGTTCGATTGCAAATTGTTGACATAGTTCGATTAAATTAAAAACTAATTAAATTAAATTAAAACTTAATAGTATCAACGTGGCATGATTTTTAAATATTATTTATATTAAATTGTTTTAATTTTCATTATATAGAGAAAGCTTATAAAAAATATACTATTTGATTATTTAGTATTAATTTAACAGGATTATTTTTTTAACAATATAATTTAATTTTTTTACCATCAATTTTTTTTTAATTGTTTAATTTAATTTTTTTAAACCAAAAACAACAAAATAAAACATTTTCACCAAAAGAATGAAAACAAAATAAAACAACAAAAATATTTAGTAAGTATTTTAATTTTCAGGTTATTTACGTTTTGGTCTACCTCTACCTCTATTTGCAACAGGAATGGTTGTTGCCGTTGGAATAGTAGTTGCAACTGTAGGAGTCGCATTAATTTCATTCATTGCCGTTTCATTTGCTCGAACATTTAATGCCGCTGTTGATAAAGCCAGGTATATACCAAATACCACTGAGAACCGTTTCCTATAATATAAGAAAAAATCAATGATCTTACATTATAGAAACATACATACTTACTTTGATTTCATGCTGATTTTCTCATTTAGAGTGCAGTGAGATACATCTTATACTATAGAAATCTAAAACGTGAAATAAAAATTAAAAACTGCACACAAGCTAAACATATACTAAAAAACACATGCAAACTTTCGATTCGTAGAAATGCACCACTGAGATACGTTTCTATAATAAATCTATTTTAGACAATTTTTAGAAAAGAAATGATCGCTGAAAATTTTTAAAAATATATTTTTAATGAAATCTTCAAGAGCAGATGAATTTTGTTCAATGTCTTTTCAATCCAGATTTGATTTCCTAAAAGAATCCCTTCATATTGAGCTTAGAAAACAAAATTATAAAAATTATTTTATTCATATTCGGCGATTTTTCCAAAATGTTTTAGAAAAATACATATTTGGTGATTGATTTATTTGATTATAATTAAAAATATATCTGACTCACATTTTTTCGAAATAATTCCAAAATACTTAAAAATAAATGTCATAAAATTCCTAAAAAACCTGAAAATTAATTAAAAATAATTTATAATTATACTGTTGATTAAAAGTAATATTTAAGATTGAATAACGATCTCATATCTATATGGATGAAAATTCAAGCCTTAAAATTTACTTAAAATTAAACATCTTACCTGAAAGCCATTTCTAAAATGGCTAAAATAAATTTCCAAAATACATTCATGATGAACAATTCAGTGCAACTGCTCTACACGCCAACCACCACTTTAGAGAATGTATCTCAGTGGTGTATTTGAAGCATTATGAGGTATATTACACAGATTGAGGCCTTTCGCTATTCCAATAACATGTTTGCAAATATACATTAATCGTACATTCTAATTGTTTCTTCGCAAATTTAGTATCTTTACATAATAAAAACGGCTCATACAACCTATTTTTTCCACGATAATTTTTGTTTCTACAATTTCACCTAAACCAACAATATCTGATGCGTCATTCAGAGTATCATTAATTAAATTAGACCGATTTAAATTAATTTTGATATCGATAAATTAAATTAGGTTAAAAAAATTAAATTAGGTGGCAAAATGATTATTTTTTGAAATTAAAAAAAATATTACCCATTCATTTAATTATCTTGGCTATTTTAATTAAATTATATTCTGTTAACTATGCGAATAAATTTTTGATTCGGCCCCGGTAAAGGTATTAGGATAACAAAAATACTTTTGTTATTTCAAAGATGGTTTTGTTCACATTCCAAAATGGACATGTATTTCAAAAAACCAATTTAAGACGTCTTTCATTTAAGGATCTGGGAATTGTTGGGCACTCAATATGTATCTCAAGGCAAATGGTATTCAGCAATCTTTACTGCAGACTTTTGGAAAATAATGGTTTTTTAAACATTGCAAGGCGTTATTGCTCCGGATATATTTTTCTTATTCGTTTTAAATAGAAGATATTTGATGTGTAGTTTAAAAGAAATGAAGATAAACAAAATTGTAAATATAAATAATTTATTCTTTGTTCTTATAAGAATACTAAAGTTCAGTTTAAACAAAAACGGTTTGTTGACACATCTCTCTATGAAATCTTGGAGGTTCCTTAGTTTGTACTATGTCCATTATATAAGCAATAGAGTTAATCGTCAATATGTATTTTTCCTTAATAGATAATAATCACTTCCCCTTAACTCCCCCCCCTTTAAATGACATAGGAAAAAAATTCTTACTTCAATACTAGTCTTACTTAATTGCGGATAGTGACCTGAGATTGAATAAAACTAACGACTAAATTAAAAATTCGTTCCAGCTAATGTTGAATTATGATTTCTTTGGATTTTCACAAACTTTAATGCAATTATTTATGCAAAAATTCATGACCGTTAGATATAATTGCCACCGCCAACCCCCCCCCCTCTCCTCCGTCGGAGAATTATCAATGAATCAATTTATAGTGATTGAATTTATTTAATATAATCAAAATATATCAAAAAATTTGTCTTTTTTACATTTTTTCTATAAATGAACTCTAGCTACAAGATTTTAATATTTTATTTGTTTTCTTATGGTCTATTTTTTTTTACAATTTGTTACCAAAATTTTAAATTGATAATTAATAATTAAATTTTTATTATAATTTAAATAAAATTATTTTAATTATTTATCTGAAAGTTGTTCTCAGAGTTTTTGATTTCGATTGTATCCATAAATAATAATAATAATAATAATAATAATAATAATAATAATAATAATAATAATAATAATAATAATAATAATAATATAATAATAATAATAATAATAATAATAATAATAATAATATAATAATAATAATAATAATAATAATAATAATAATAATAATAATAATAATAATAATAATAATAATAATAATAATAATAATAATAATAATAATAATAATAGTAATAATAATATAATAATAATAATAATAACAGTGAGTCATTTTATATGTGAAAAAAAAAACTATTTTGATATAAAACATCAGTGAAATTCATTGAAACAGTTCAATAAAAGCTGTACAGCAAAATTCACTGAGATACTCTCTATAATACAAATTCGTGCGTAAATCAACGTGCTGAATAATTTGTCTTCACAAATTTCTCGATTTCAGTCATTTTATTAATAATTTTTTCTACATAATTTAATTTTTTTTCTTTACTTTATTTGTGGAAATATTTCAATTTAAAGAAAGTTAGATCAGTTATTTATTTAGAAAATAAATCTTCACAAATGTATATTTTTTAACATTTCAAGAATATACTACGAATATAGACAAAATGTAAATAAACCTCACCATTTCCATTGCAAATTTCGGAAATTCTGTAATAATACTACATTTTTAAAACTTAAAAATAAAATTTACAATTTATGCTTTCTTGTTGCAGTATTAGGCATTGTAGAGGAAATGATAAATTGATTATAACTTATAAATATAAATAAAGGCAAATAAAATATGTGTCCCGTACACAGATGCGAGTATTCAGAATTTATCAGTAGGTGATAAATTGTCATCGAAGATTCTGCCAAATCAGTTCTGCAAATTGCATGATAATAGTCATAAGATTCATAAATTGGCACAATACACCATCCATAGAATCCAGAACTATAAAGGTTGTACTATCAGACGCATACAAAAAGGGAACTGCTTGAATAGCAACATACATTACAGGAACATTAAATGTTTCAAAAATAATTTGAGTCATTTTTTCTGTGTTAGGTCTGGGATTCAGTGGCACTTCTTTAAGAAAACCTGGATGTTCTTTTGGTGCAAGTTTTAATTCATTGTAATAATGTATGATGTCAGATCTTTCTTATATAATTCCAGTTTGAAATAATGTTACGTTCAATTGGATAATTCAAGGTTAAAATATCTCCCTTGGACTGAGCTTTATCACAGCCATAGTTCTCCATTTGACCCATACGAATAATAACTCCTTGATGTCTTATTCGATCAACAATTTAAAATAACAGTAAATTCCAAGATTCAAAAACTTTTATTAATTCAGCACAATTTGAAAATTATACTACTTTAAAACAAAAGAACCCGAATAAATCAAAACAATAAATTAATAATTTCAGAAACTCGAATTAATTTTGAGAACCTCGCGTCTGTGTGCGCACACATCACCTTAACCGGCAAAAACCTCAGCAACGCGCACACAGGCGCGACAACAATTATTGATTTTTTTCTTATATTAAAGAAGGTGTATCTCAGTGGAGTTTGGTTTAAGACAAAATTATCAAGCAATACATATGGCTTCGTTTTATTTAATCTTTGTAATCCGAGTTAGATTGTCACATAACATTTATTTTTGTTTACTGTTCCTTTTATCAGACCATTTTACTTGAATATTTTTAATTTAATTTATAAATGAGTTTCTTGTAATTATTTAAATATAAATTAATTCTAAGTACAAAATAATTCATCCATTAGGGCAATATAACTGAAGAGCAGATTAAAAAACACAAACATTTCAGATTTACTTTGAAATATGAATATATATTCCCATATGTTGCTACCCACCCTAGCGTTTCAACAAGCTTATACAAGTTACCGTTACCAGTAGTGACGTATTTGTGCTATTGTTTGTTTTACATGTTGATATTTCAATAGATTTTGATAGAAACATGCCGTTCTGCAATTCATTTCATTTTCTTAGCATTCGAAGGTGATAAATAATTCCATATATTTATATAATATAAACTTATTAATTTTATTTTTATATTATAGATACATTTATTCATTGCAAACAAGTGTATTATACTTTTATTTTTATTAATTCTATCATGTAACATTTCTTGGGATATTGAGCATAAATAAATTTTATGATATTTATTTTATTTAAAAATATTTTGAAATTGGGAACGAATTACTATTTAAATAAATAAAATTGTAAAAAGATTAAATTTAGAATGTTCGCATAATTTTTACAAATTTATTTACTTTAGCAATCATAAAAATAGGTAAATATTGCGCCCATTAAATACCCGAATTAAAATTAAATATGAATGTTAATGGATGGTTTATGTAAGAATGACCTTATTACCTTATTAAATTGTAAATTTGTTTTTATCAGAAATTTATTGAGCCCAACCGAGTCGCCTGTGAAAGATGCTGTCTCGGAACAGTTCAGTGTTTGTAAGTTCAGCTTGTTTGTAAGATGATAAAATATGACAATAATAACTATAAAATAATGTTACAAATTTTATTAACAAAAATTAAAATTAATACTTTATAAATTTTTCAGGGAGTTTTAGAATGACTCTTAAATTGCGTTAATCAACCTTCGTACGGGTTTGTCTTCAATTACTCTGAATTATAAACTTCGTTGATCAACTTTCGAACTGATTTGTCTTGAAACACTGTGCTATTAAGAACTATCTTTCTTCTTTATATTTATTTGGTACACCTAACTGCGAAAGTTAACATTGTCTATAATATACGTTGGTGTGCACACCACCTGAGGTGAGTAACCATTTATATGACAATGTTAACTTAATTTTATTTTTTCAATTTTTCAAAAATCGTTTTCAGGTAAGTTTTTGAATTTAAGTAATTTTTAGGACTTGAATTTTGATTTTATATAATTATGAGATCATTATTCAATCAGTATTACTGTTAGTCATCATTCATAATATAATATATTAATAATTAAATTTCAGGTGTTTTTTAGGAATTTCATGACATTTTATTTGGATTTATTTCGTAAAAATGTAAGTTAGATATTTTTATAATTATAAATACATTAAGTAATCACCAAACATTTATTTTTTAAGAAATTTAGGAAATAATGGATAAAATAGTTTCTTAAGTTTTTGTAATCTTCTTACGAATTTTGTCATTTTCTATAATTCTATGAAAATACCAATTTGCTTGAAATGCTACCTTCACACAAAGGCAGCGTTTGCCAAGAAATATCTGTTATACTGTAAAATATTTTAATGTTTTATATTTTAACCATTTAACCACTAACCGTCTACAGACAGTCATTATAAAAACCCCATTCAATTCAAATCAAAACATTTTCGCGTTCCAAAAAGTAAGACCGTTTTTCGTCTGTAAAACTACACACCACAACTTGCAGGTTTGAACAGGATCAAACACATGGTTTGCATGTAGCGGTCAGTTTGGTTGAGTTTGGTTTGTCCTCGTAATTTTATTTCAGTGGTTTAAGGGTTAATGAATAAATCTTACATTGTCAGATCTTCAAATATCTGTAAATCTAAAGAAATTTTATATTCTAAATTATTTTATAATTAAATCTTACGTATTTATTTTCTTCTTTTTCTCTGAAGATCAAGGTGGAGCAGTCGGAATCTGATTCAAAAGTTTTTTTGTGCATAAATTTTTAAATAATTTGAAAATATTGATATGTTAATTAAATGTTAATCAATGTTAATTCCGCAAAAAAAAACACTATTAATTTTGTATGTATTTTTCATTATGTGTGCTGTGGTTGTATGCTTAATTATTTTCTCTCATTTTTTTAGATTCCTATAATAAATATGTTAACTTTCGCACAATTAAATTTTTACACACAGGTAAGTTTGTGTGTTCCTATAATATATATTTATTGATTTTTTTTAGATTATAGACAATGTTAGCTTTCGCAATTAGTTGTATACAAATTTTAGATTTTAACTTCAATTTTGTCTAGTTTAGTTTCTTGGTAATTTTAATTCTTCTTAGTGACCTTATAATAAAAGTAAACAATAAAACACAGAAAATAATGGAATAACAAAAAGAAGCGTACACATGGCAATCAGAAATTATGTCAACAACATAGCACACACACACAATAACGCAACAATTGGCATCGACCAATGAAATATTTAGCGCAAAGTTAACATCCAAACAAAGACAAAACAAATTGATAAAATTACTTTTAAAGTTTTGAGACAAAACCTTATGAACCATCGTATTGAAATACCAAATACTTTAAAGACCTTAGACAAGGCTTCCACTTTGTAAAATATGATACTTACAACGAGTGACTAAAAAATAACTCTAAGCCTAAATTTTTCCCCGTTCTCTTACAAAGGACGCTTGATATTATAAGTCAACCTCAATTTTACGTGCCCATTCTAAGATGATAAAATGATGCAAATTATTGTTAAGATTTGGAATCCATCTTTATAATAAGCAAGAAATAATAAATAAATGAAGAAATTTATTGGAGAAAAATTTTAAGGTTCAAATGGTATTAGAATAGTTCAAATTAAACTAATGGATAGCTTGCGGCGGTGGCGATTCCGCACTGATTATTTCTGTCCTTTGACATTTTGATATATCCAGAAATACCCCAGGAAATACCCCAGCTAAATAAATACAACATCAAAATACTTTTCTTCATTCTAAAGATTTATACCTATTTTTCACTAGCCAATAGTTGACTCCATTTTCTGATCCGTAACCGACTGCCAAAACTCCATGATCCAATTGGTCAGAGGAACATTGGGGTTCATTGTAAATACCTCCCCTGTTAAAATAACAATATAATAATAACAATACTCTTTCGATTTGAAACCGTTTCATACTTGTATAATTGGAAGCTGTAGTTACTGGCATCAATTGCTACCGACACAGGTCCAACAGTTCCAACCGCCACTGCCAAATCTGATTCGTTTCCAGCTTTAATATCCGTAAATCCACTGCATGTTCCAGCTACTTTTGATCTGTCATACTTACATTTTCCGTCCTAAATTATCGGTAGGCATTGAAAATTGAACATCGACAATAAAATTAATCTCACAGTTGCAGTATATGGGTAATCTCTCTCTGATTCAATGCCGTATTTCATAACATATTTGAACGCATCGTCCATTAATCCTCCGCCACATCCTTCATTTCCATAATCACCGCTGCAATCAACTAACTGTTGTTCAGAGAAACTAACTAAGCTTCCAGTTTTCCTGAAATGTTGACCTTCAAGAGATCCAGTAGTCGAGAAAGCCCAACATGATCCACATTGTTGCTGATAATACAAATTATAGATCAACTTAAAACAAAACACAGAAAATCTACTTGATTTTTCACAGGAGTTACGTATCCCTTTGTTCTCCAGTCTACTGTCGTAGGTAAAGCTCCCATATTTTCTGGAACCATAAATTCAGATCCCTTTGATGAGGATCTTGTCAATATTTTTCCCAAAAATTTGGCTTTAAATTCTTGATTAGTTAGATCAGCGTATTCATTCAATCCCAAGTAGTAAGTATGTTTCCCAAGATCATACTCGAGGTTGTGCTGTCGAATGTATTTAAGGTTTTGTTCCCAGATGATTCTTCTCGTGAGTTCAGTGAGAGGTCCGTACTGTCTTTTGAATTGAGTTTTGTATAGTTCCCAATCTTCATTCAACTCGCTGTTGATTGAGAGTGTCTCATGTGCAGCTTGAATAGCTACAAGGAAAACGGATAATATAATGATTGATTTCATCTTATGAAATAATAATTAACAATTCGGTTTTTATAGTATCCTTTATACCAAGGTTCAAGATTCATCTTGTGGGTAAGAGTGTGATGAAATCATAATTTCATTTCATCCAACTTTGAGGTCAGCGGTATAAAGTTTGTTAACATTTAATTAGCCTTTAACAGATTAATAATAATAATAATAATAATAATAATAATAATAATAATAATAATAATAATAATAATAATAATAATAATAATAATAATAATAATAATAATAATAATAATAATAATAATAATAATAATAATAATAATAATAATAATAATAATAATAATAATAATAATAATAATAGTAATAATAATAATAATAATAATAATAAGCTTTTAATTTAGATCAGCTCAATATTTCCTATCTTCAAAACATGGACGAATTTGTTTTCCTTACTCAAACGTACATATTTAAAACTCCTTATTATTCTTTGTGGGATTTTAACGGTCGCAATATCAATAGTCACTTTCTTATATTTTCATGATTAAAAACAAAATATTTTGTTTATATTCCTTTGGTTATATGAGATAGATATGTGCACTCTAGATCCTATATTATCCTAGACGCTCACAAATTTAATTTTGGCTGAATAAGAGCTACCTATTTTATATTGAATAACCTCCCTGGATTTTTTTTGACAACCCCACACTCTTAAAATTTTTATTAATTTTGTTTTAATCGTCAATTAAGTAATATTTAAAATTTTATAAACATTTCAAGCTTTGTGATACTAGGGAAAGTATGCAATAGAGTTGAATCAGCAATATTGTATACTTACCTGGCGCGAAGAGAAATCATTCGCGTCTCCTGCATAGTACTGATGAGAGCCAAAAGCTCGAAACTAGTCTACTATTGGGATTTGCACTGGGTATGACAAAGCGTGTAATGTTTATATTATTCAAATGTTAGACATCCGTAAAAGAAATTTTTTATACCATTTAAAATTTTGTTTAAATTATTGATTACGTCATCAATTTTAATTTTTTATAAGATGTTAATTCTTGATTTAATGAAACTATGACATAATCAAAATATTGAAATTTCATTTTTTTTATACGATTTTTGAATTTACAAACCATTTTAAACAATTTGAAATATTTTCACTCAAACAATAGATGTAGATAAAATTTATATTTATACAAAATGATATCATTATGTATTTCAAATTCAGACTCATAACACCTTAAACACCGCCTTTTAGCCAACTTTTACAAACACACACATTTCCAACATTTAGAAAATAAAAATTATTCATCTATACCAAGTGTGGGCAAGTGCGGCTCTTAGATGAGCTGTGTGGCTTCCATTGAGATCTTATAACAATATGTTGTGGCTCTTTGTAATACATGGAAAACATGTATTTGTCGTCTCGAGGACCTCACTGCGTGCCCACCCCTGATCTATACTTAAGAAAACCCATTCTGCTATTTAAGAATTACATTAAAAATGACATTAAAGACTAAACATTTATTAAAATCCCAGATATGTTCGATCGCTATCTACTCTCTAAATTGGTGATATGTCATTTTTCTCATCCATTTTATATCTCTGTATTGAAATATTTACAAACCAGCTTTCCCCATCTTCATATTCAATTTCTCCAAAGGCATCATGAAACGGGAATTTCGATTGTTGATGATTTTCATTGAAGATTTTCATTGATGATTTTCATTGCAACTTTGATTCTTATTGATTTTCCCCAACACTTTATTTACTGCAACAACATCTTCTTTTGTTATATGAGCAATGAAAATTGAATATTGTGACGATCAATTTTTGACTACATTTGAGAATTTATATTTCATCTTATGGTTAAGATACATTTGTACTGGTTTCACATCATTCTTGATTTGAACCAGTTTCGTCTGACTTATTGAGCCTGTTTCTTTCAATAAATTGGAAAATGATTTCTCACCAAAATGTTCTTTTTGTATTACATTTTAAAAAATAATGACTATTATGTCATTTCATCTCTCTTTTATACTTAACCAATGAAATAACCAATGAAATAACCAATCAAATTAATGCATTTATATTGCAAACAACATGCGTGTTGAAATCATTGACCTTTGTGTGACCTTTATATGTGAGTCATACATAGTTTGTAGATGTTTTGCAAATGTATTACAAATTAGTTAATTATTTAATTAAAACGTATACTAAATTAGCTAGTGTTATATCACAAATAGTGTAATATTACAAGTTACACTAACAACATAAATATTTACATTAATAAACAAGACATTATAATAACTAAAAATTTATTGGTTATCCACAATTGATGAAAAGTGAGCTTTTCTCAACTCTTTTCTTAATTACCATAAGTTTTATTTCTTATGTCTATCAACATATCCTTCGTATTTGTAAGACCATACTGATGGCATGTCCTCCTTTAACGTCCTCAAGTGATCAAACAAGACAACATTAAAATATATAACATTTTACATCCATATTTTGAATGGAATAGTCTCTGGTGCCCAATAGATTAAATCCTTTAAAATATTCGAATATACCTCCCTAACTTTTCAATCAGAATCTGTATCATTGGTTCTAAAAAATGGATGATGTTTTAATATTGTAACTTTAGTTTAGGAAAAAGTTTAAAAATTCTATGTCATCTATTACTGATTTAATATCTTTAATAATTTTATAAACAAGTAAATGATAATCAAATGTTTTTATACTGAATATCACTACTTTAACATATTGAATATGTTAACACACATTGGATTGTATTTTATATATCTTAATGCCGGAAAAATTTCTTGTACGTAAATACATTTTATATACTTTGATAAATCATTTGAAATAACATTTGATTCAATATCAGCGGTAACTGTAATTGATTGAATTTGTAAATCCTTGATTTCATATTTTAAATCTTCAACATTGATTGATTTTTTACATCCCATTATTCGACACTTACCAGACTTGAAAAATATTATAGAATGTTTACCACTTCTTTCAACAATTTGTTGAGATTTACCTTTTGGAAATTCCATAATGAGACACATCAAATTTACCTTTATAATTTATATTACTGATCATATTTTTTCAAATTAATTTTCATCAAGTAAACTGATGAATTTAAACAAATATAAACCATAATAATAAATAAATGATTTTTTTAAATGAAATTAAGAAATAATGCTGTTTATCAAATTGTAGGAATAATCGGTAACATCAAAACTTTATTTGATTGTAAATTATTAAATTCAAAAATGTTCAAGTGAAAATTCAATAAAATATATTGACATAGGGGTGCTGATGACAAACATGGCTTAACACTAGAACAATTTTGTAAATTAAAAATGATAATAATAAAAGGATTTGATAAAAATTGGTCATCTAGAATACAACTGGCTGATGGAATTATTATTGATGATTTATATCACGAAGCTAACAAAGAAAAAATCTTAATAATTTATTTACAAAAATATCCTGACATCAAGGTGTAACAGTTATTTTTATAACTCAAAATCTGTTTCATTAGGGTGGGAGTCATAGGACTCGGAACTTGAATGTTCAATATTCTGTTATTTTCACAAATTCGAGAGATGCAACTGTTATTGATTTCGTTACAAGATGAGCATATCCAAACAATCGCAACTTTCTAATGGAATTTTTTCAAGACGCAACCAAAATACCCCACGGGTATTTATTCTTTAACTTTACGCAGCAATTCATAGATTATGTACGTATTACGACTAAAGATGATGTAACAGTTTCTAAACAAAATTAAATCATTAGTCTATTACTATGTCTGCCAAACTGTGCCATAGCACAGTAGTGTGCCGTAAAATATTTAGGATAATTTTATTTATTCTATATATATTGTTTGAGTGAAAATATCTCAGTGTGTGTAAAATGGTGTGTAAATTGAAAAATAGTATACAAAAAATGAAATTTCAAAATTTTGATTACGTCATAGTATAATTAAATAGAAAATTTAAATCCAAGCAATATAGTCATGGAAATTTCTGTAAAAAATTAAAATTGATGACATAATCAAAGATTTAAACAAAATTTTAAATATTATATAATTGACGACTAAAACAAAAAAAAAATATTATTTAATTGACGATTGAAACAAGACTAAAATACGTAGTGGGCGATTGAAGCAAAATTGAAAAACGTTTACTTGAGAGTCGAGGATTCCTATAGGATCTGGAGTGCACATATCTATCTACTGGTTATTATATTGCTGTTATGACGTTGAAGCAAAGAGTACTTCAGCCGCATATACAATCATGTTTGTATAAATATTTTTGTAAACTTAAAAGTTAATAAAAAGAGCTCTCCACTGTCTTAATTGTTGAAAAGTTAATGGGTCAATTGTTTTGAAAGCTTCGCCTTCAGTCACTCTAAGATACAAAATATTTTAATTTTTTTATTTTTATTATAAATTTATTTATTAATAATGTTTTTTGTGGATGGTAGACAAGTGACATGAGATTTTGAAGATACTTTTTTACAAATAAATATGTATGAAAAAATATTTTTGTTTAGATGAATAAACTTTCTATTTCATTTTCTTGTTTATTGCTATTGGTGAGAGATTATTTGGTTGAGATGACAGCTTCGTAAAAAGGGGATTTTATTAATTTTAATCTTTCACCTTTATTCCGGTGTCAAATCCAAGTTATTGTTATGAGAATAATGAGTCTGAATGCTTGGGATGTTTACAGAAATTTAATATGTTTTAGTTTGTTTGACAGTTCAGTTTAGTAAGTATGAGGATTAGAAGATAAAATGTATAAATTTAAGTTGGACTGCCAGCCTATTTACTCAAGAAATTGGTGGTCAGCAATAATAAAGTATGTGAGGTGTAAATAATAGAATAATATAGTCAATCTGATACCCGGGACCGAAAACATTTTCAAATGAGACTCAAACCTAGAATTATAATGAGATGTATTAATTAAATACTTTATGCTCACCATATTATCACCAGTGCATGATTTAGATGTAGCCATCCTATTTTCATCAAATCTTTGCTTGTTCAAAACCTTGTTATGTTTAGAACGAGGATGTGTGTTGCACGTCCACAGAATATATCTTTAAAATTTGAGTGAATTGCTTGCATTAGGTACCTGATTATATTTTGACAGAAAGAAATATTTCCACACTGGATTTTATGAGCTCTCTTTCAAAATGTCCATAAACGTTTCTCCTCGTTTATCTGTCATTCTTTGACGTGGGGTGCTCGTATGCAAACAGTACATTGCATAGGACATCTGAATCCTTCTGGGGAAATGAACGCCATTCGATCATGGAAATGATTTATAATAAATGATTTATCTTGCATTCGATGTGTATAAAAGTCATGGCCTTGAATTTACTACACACTTTAATGCGACTTTTGAAATTGAATTACGCGTTTAAAAAGTTAAATATTTCTTGAAATATTTTACAGGGAAAAAGGTCCTTTTACTTTTTAAGCCAAACTCAAAAATATTAACAAATTTAAAATTACGATAAAGAAAATCCTTGGTATTTTGGGATCGTTTAAAATCAAAACACTTTTTGTACTAATCAATTTTTTTAATTCAAACTATTTCAAAATCGTGTAAAAAAAGTACCAAAAAAATCTACTGTCGGTAGCTGCTTTCTCATTGTTATAGTTTGTGAATTATTTTAAGTTTATTATTATCTTTTTATAAATGATTTGTGTTTGGAAGATTTGTAGAGCTTAGCCGAGTCTCCTTTAAAAAAAGGTTTCGGGACAGCTGGAATGAATGTATTGTTGGGCTAAATTTCGGAGTGGAGAAAACTGGAGCAAATAGAAAAAAGTAAACCTCGAAAAATAAATGAAATAAGATAAAAAATAAATTACCATCAAATCCCAGTAGTAAATAGGAAGAAACAATAAAACACCAATAAAAAAATAGGAATAAGCAACCAAAATAAATAAAACCCAATAAACCCCTTAAGATTTGGAAATAAAACAAAAAGGAAACGATTTAAGACACACAGCGGATAAAATAGAAATAGAATAGGCAAAAAAGTGAGACAAATAAACGAGAAATTAAAGAAATAGATAAAAAATAAAACCATCTTTAAGTCCAATTAAAACAAAAAATTATATTATAATAAAATAGCAATAAGTCCGCGGAAAAATTAGGAGAAAAATAAGAAAAATAAGAAAATAAATAAAATAATAATAAGGAATAAGTTATTAAAACCGAATATATTATAATAAAAACATAAAAATAATAATAAATAACGAAATTACAAACAAGGCGTGTCCTGATTGGACGGAAAATAATATATAAACAACGTGGAAAATCAGACGATCACCACTCTTAATCCACGATTACAGGAACCACTTTTCAAATATTCTACAGATTACGGAACCATAACCACAGGCATTAATTCAGAGATTTCAAAACTTAAATTTAAGAAGAATTACTTAGCGACTAGTGACAAATTTATTCAAGACCAGTTTTAAGTTCAATTTATTCCAGTTTTCGAAGCTCTAGGTATGGTGATTTATTTATGTTTATTAGTTTAATTTATTCAATGGTTGAAAATAAAAAATAAAACTCATTTCATATAATAAATTTTATTTAAATGAAAATAGCCTTTTCTTCATGGTGCCGGCGACTGTACCATCTGGGAGCTTCAAGTATGATGTGGACGAGTAGGAGGTATGCCACGGTGAAGAGCATAACCACGAGGAAATTTTTCATCATATGTATCCAGAAGATGTCGAAAAGAAATTCGAAGCTTTGAGAAAATGATAATTGTCGTATGAGAGGTCGCCAAGAGCATGATAAAATTGCGATTGTATAGAATAGATGACATCATACTTGGAGTCCAAATGATAGGGTCGCCCGGTAAGATTTTATTTATTCATTTGCTCATTTTTATTATTTGATCATCATAAATTGTGCACGAATTATTGATTTACGGAGGATGAGTCGAATGGTCCCTCATGACGGTGCAAGAACGGCGGCAGAGATGAATGCCTTCTTGGGTGGGTCATGAGGCGTGAGGAGACTCCGCAGGTTGAAATCC